>OY284468.1:39152182-39449695 GCA_958336335.1 Dilophus febrilis
ATATGAAATTAATTTTAAATAGATTTTAATATTATACTTTTATTATAAAACTTATATCTTATATTTAATGAATAAATATATATGATATGATGTAATATATATCTTTGTTTTTATTTTAAATATTATATAATTTTCCCTTTTTTATTATCACCCAGAAAAGTTTGTTTATAAAAAACAATTATTTATTGTAATACATACTATATGTATATTTTATATTATATTCATCGATTGGTGTTTTTTAAATGGTTCAAATTTTTCTTTTATTAGAGTTCATAAAGTATTGTATATTACTTAAAATTAATATTCAAACTAATTATATGAGGAGACAGCCCAAACCGTAGTGTGTTCCTTGAAAATAAATCAAATAATTTTGTGATATGTTTTCACATCGATTTCTTTCACTTTACTGTTTGAAAATATATTTATTTATGGTCAAATCAAATCAAATGAATGTATAGATTTTTTTAGTGTTCATATCATATAAGAAAAAAGAAGAAAAGAAAACGCATCATATAAGAAAAATATATAATATTTTTTCTATTTGTAATTTAATAAATGTTTTAAAATTTATGTCATAAGTCCATTTAATATATATAAAATATATATTATAATATATAATTATTTTAAATTTTTTTTTATATAGATCTATGTAAAGAATAATTTTCTAATGTGTGAAAAACCCTTTATTGTGATATATAGAATATATATTAAATATTATATATTGTTATATAATTGACATTATTGTGTATAATTATACCTTATTTGTATAAAAAAATTATTTTTGATAATGATTATTAAAATTAGTTTTATTTTTTGTTAAATACATTTAAATCAATTTGATTTAAATTTAATATACATTACATTTAATAAATAATTCAAACTAATTTGTATTTTTTTTAATATATCTTATTTATAAATATATATATGTCATATATTTTTATATATATAATTATGCAGCTTTTACATCATGATAAAAGTAGTGAAAATTCCTTATTGATAATCATTTATTGTGCGTTTCTTGCTTTGGATAAATACATACGAGAGAAGTTTACAAATAAATCAGAAAATATAAAATTTTCATTTAAATTCATTGCAAATATGTTAAATTTAATATTAAAATTCCTTAAATTTGGTGGACTATCATTTCAAATGAGAAATGCTAAAATTCAAATGGTAATACAATCATTTTGGGGAAGTTTTTTATTTTTAATTGTAGCCGGAATGGTAATGATATTTTTATTATATAAACAATATAATTTTTTCATATATATATATATATGGTTGATTACATTTCTAAATATTCCAAATATTACTATATCTAGTGGTTATATTTATATGAACATTTAAATGATCTTTCAACCGTACTTCAAAATGTTGTGTATGGATGTGGAATAGCAATGCCATTTGTTAAATTAATTTTATATATACCAAATAAAATCAAATATTTGCATTTATTTAAAATATTAGAAGAGAATGTAAAATTAAGTAAGATTTTCTAATTTTGATTTCCATATAATATAAGGAATGTTTTATATTATTTAAAAATTAAAATTTTTTTTTGTATATTATAGGAATATCATTTGATATCAATAAATATTATGATTTAGCTGAAAAACAATCTCGTATATTTTTAGTTTGCGTTGGAATACCAACGTTTTTTACTGTTCTTTATTTGATAATTTCACCAATAATGATTGTAATTTATAAATATTGTAATGGAACATTAACAGATATGGATTTCATTCCACCGGTACGTACAAGGTACAATATATGCGTTGATTTTCTTTAAGCATTTCCATTAATCTGTTTTATATTAATTAATAATTATAATACATATGTAAATATATAGTTTATTTATTGATAACGAAACATCCCCAGGATATGAAATTACCTATATTATTTTTGGTATTTCATTTTTGGGCGCAGCTTTTGTTGAAACCGGAATTGATTCATTATTTGTGGGTATAATATTGTATTTGGTAGCATCATTTAAAGATCTACAGATGATGCTTTCAAAATTGAATGATACAATAATAATATTAAATAGTAGTAATGATAATAATAGACATTTCGCTACCAAGTTTTATCAACAAATAATCAAATGTATTAAATATCAAAATTTTATTTTAAGGTAATTTTTTTAATCCACTTGTAAATTTAATATACAATTCTGCAAACCTTAAGTACAGAATATTTTTAAAGCATTCGATACTTTTTATTAAATATTTCGAAATCGGTAAAATATTTCAGTTAATTTCATATTTACAGTAGTGGTGTATATTACCAATATTACCAACTGGTTTATAAACTATTTTTTATACTTGTAGTTGTCAGCAAATCCTGGAAGATTCTTATACAACAATAATCTTTGCGACTGCAGTTGGAATTTTGTTAACTATGTGTTCATGTGTTTTTCGTATGACCAAAGCTGTATGATGGAATTTTTTTTCCATTTTTATCCACGGGTAATAACTTGTAAGAATAATGAAGAATTTTTTATTTTCAATAGACAGACGACGAATATCTTTTGTTTGCTGTAATGGCAGCTGGTGCAAATTTTATGATACTATCATACTTATATTTTGGAGACTTATTAACGACAGAGGTATACAAAAATCAATTGAATTATATTTAATTTCGCAATATGTATTTTTTGTTAAAAATCATCACTTCAAAGGGTACTAATATTGCTAAATTCATTTATAATGGACATTGGTATTTATGTTCAGCCCATCAAAGAAAATACATTGTACAATTAATTCAATTTAGCCAAAAAGTGCGGTATATCAATGGATTGTATTTTATTGACTGTTCTATGGAAACGTTTTCAAAGGTAGAAGTGATAGTTATTACAATTGAATCAAAAATTAATTTTATTCCGTATTTTTTGTAGATTATACAAGCATCATTTTCGCTAACTGCCATCATGAGAAATTTCGATTGAAACCAATTGTGGTTCAATTGCATTTATCATTCATAATTAACGGATAATAAATTCAATTCACATTCACAATTATTGGTGATAGAATTTAAAATTAATAAACAAAAAACATTTAATGTATTCCAGTTTAGTATTGTGTTTATTTAAAAATGCAGATGTTCAGTACATATATGCGTATATAAATTAAAACAATAAAATTTAAGCTGGAGTTTTTGCTGCTGTCGCAGCAGCAGCAGCGGCGGCTGCCTTTGTTTGGGCTTGTTCTTCCTTGAAACGATCCTTTTTGAGTGGTCCCATAAATGACAATTTGTCGGCTGGTGTTTGGAAACGACCATGTCCCATTTTTGATGATGTATCAATGAATTTAAGATTGATGGCTTCTAATGCTGAACGTTTTGTGTGTACCAATAATGATTTACGTAACGTAATAATACGTTTCTTTGAACCGATACAGCATCCTTTCAACATAACAAAATCATTGTTCACTTCACCATAATGAACAAAACCACCCATTGGTGTAATTGATTTATCTGTTAAATCATATTCCGTTGAGGCATTATTTTTAACAATCTATCAAGTATAATATAAAAAATAAAAAGTTTTGTTACATTAGAAAAGTATTATCAAAAAAAGAAACTTAATTAACAAAAATAGGTTAAATAATTCTCAGTCCTATCATTTTTTTCAAAGCATCATATTTGTATCAAATTGAATTTGTTGCTCAACTTTGTCATCATAATAGAGTAGTGATATAGTAGTTTTAATATTGAATTATAATAGTATATATAACAAAAATAATTACCTTTGAATCTTTCGTATGGATTCCAGCACCAATACGATAGATTTTCTTATTCATTTCGGTACGATGATGGTAACCCTTTTGACCAGCACGTGCTACCGTAAATGATACACGACTCGGATGCCATGCACCAATACAAGCAACCTTACGTAAACCCTTATGCGTTTTACGTGGCAATTTCTTTGTATGCCAACGGCTAGTAACTCCCTTGAAACCTTTACCCTTGGTCACACCAATACAATCGATCATCTCATCTTGGGCAAATACTTGACCAACTGGAACGGGTTTTTCCAAATGTTCTTTAACCCAATTAACTTTATCTTCAATGGTACCACCATTCAATTGGATTTCCATAATATGGGCTTTCTTTTGGCGTTGTTTGATCAAACGAATCTGATGGTTTAGAAAGTATAACATATTAACATATTTATTTCTTCACTTTTTATGCATATCAAAATTTTATTTTTAATTGTACAAAATATGGTTTTCTCCGTGATAACGGTCAGAAAGACTTCACAAAGGTTATGGAATATATTTTATACAGCCTCCCGAAGGGCTATTTAATATACGACAATGTGGTTTTTGAATTTTATATTGAAAAATAAAATTTGAACCACGCAAAAATGTAAATGCATCAACTAAAGTTTCCTTCAATTGAATTATTTAATTTTCTATGTCGAAATACCTATTTTTTTTAGTTCTATTTTAAATATTATTTTTATAATCAACTTACTTGGGAATGTGCAATGATACGAATACTTTTGCAGTAACGAATCATTTTCTTAAATTCATTGGAAATTTTTGCTCTTCCCAAATCATCACCCCATTTCTTATTGGATTTTGTGAAGGCCTTCTTCTTACACTTGTACCTGAATTTAAATATAGTATAAGGAATGCGTTCTGCTGTAGAATAACGAAAAAATAGGGAACCAAATCTCTTCAACGTTCAACATGTGAATGTGAGCGGAGATCAGATTCCAAATTATGCTAACCACTTTTACATTTATACACATTACACAAGTTATATTATGTGGATGTATAAACTTTTCAAGAGCTCACATAACTATAATAATTTATAGCTCTCATACTAATGATCGAAGAGCTTTAATTTTATTATTAGTTATTTATATTTCACAACAAAAACGATAATGTAAATATATATAAAAATAAAAATAGAATTATTTCTTACCAATTCTTATAGAAACGACGGCGACATTCTTCTGATAAATGTTGTGCCCATACATTTACCAAAGCACGCATACCAAATGGTGTTTCTACATAACCAACAGCACCAACGACAATCATTGGTGGTGTTTCCAAAATGGTTACAGCCTCAACTACTTCCTTTTTATTTATTTCTAATTAAAACAATCAAAATCAAATAAATATATAACATTAAATAAGGTTATTATAATTAATTAAAAATAATAATCATATATTTTTTTCGAAATTAAAATCAGACCGCCCTAGATAAATCTTCATTCTTATTCAGATTATCTAACCATAAAATTATATAAACTAGAATCATCATTTGATAAAATCGAATTAAATAGAAATTTACAAAAAAAAAAAAAACCAAAGTTTTTAACTTACTTGATCCTGGACGATCAGCTTCACGTACAATATGAGTCATACCGGCTTTGTAACCGGCAAAACATGTTAAATGTACGGGTTTAGATGCATCATCCTTTGGGAAAGCCTTAACCTTACCACGATGTCTACACGCCCGCTTTTTTGGATAGAATGCCATGGAACCATGGCGTGGCGCCGAAAACTTACGATGCGACTATAAAAATATAATTGATATAATTCAATACATTAATATAATTGAAAAAAAAAAAAAAATTTTAAATAAAACACGTGGATGGCATTTCGGATGTAGGAAATTTGAGGTTATGTTTGAAAAAAAAAAAAAAAAATTTATCCACATCATTTAATATTTTAAGTAATATTAATTAATTAATCAATCTTTAAATAATCCCAACATTGATTATATTTATGAATGGAAACCGAATTATTACAAAAGCTTAAAAAAAAAAAAAAAAGTTTACCACCTCGTGGCAATAAATATTTTTTTCATTTTCTCGATGCTTGAAAATATGCAAGTTCGATCACAAAACAAAAATTTAATAATATTAATTTTAACTTTTAATATTATTAAATTAAATTGAATCAAATTGAAATTTTTATAAATTATTATTAAATTAAAATTAATTATATTTGGTTTTTTATAAGTTAATTTTCTTACCATTTTTTAACTTTTCTTTTGCTGCAACAAACACGTCTTTCCTCGACTGTTCACTTGAGGTAAAAGACAAATTCAAAATGAAAATTTATTTAGCGCATCAAATCAAATGACCACGCAGCCAGGAAGGTCCACCCAGTGTGCTGGCTCGGTGTACTACTATAAAAAATTGCTCAGTTCCGAATTCAATTACTTTATTGATAGGTTTCCATCTATATGAGAAAATGTATAATAATTTATGTGATATCATGTTTTGGACGCTTTTGGAGGGGCGTGGTTCTGAAAATTATTATTTTGACATTTCATTTAAAAAAAATATACAAAAATAAAATAATAAAAAAACATACAAATAAATTCCTATCGCACAAAAAAACAATCCCAAAATCCCCAAGAAGAATCATCTTTACGTCGTTATCCAATTCACATTATTTGTAATTAATAATATATAATAAAAAATGGATTTTTTTAAATTCATTTCATCAATTATCGTAATATTTACATTATTCAATACATGTAAGTACAATTAATTAAATGCAATAATGGCTTAATATTTTTATTTTTGAATGATATTTATTTTCTTCCATGCATGTATAATGATTGATTGATCATCGAACAACACTTCCAACTAAAACCATGAATGGAACAAAAGGTTCTGCATTGGAATGTTATGTTTGTTCCAATCAAACGGATAACACAGAAAAATGCTTAAATACAATTAAAACTTGTGAACAAGGTGAAGATGTATGTTTATCTGAAATACGATGGGGAAGTACACCATATTTTTCACAAGGTTCATTAAAACAATATTATGTATCCAAACGTTGTTCAACTAAATCCTTGTGTTCGAAAATACGTAGTCGTTATATGCCATATTGTACACATATTTGGTATGAGGATTGGTTATGCTCCGAATGTTGTCAAGGTGATCGTTGTAATTATTACATTATAGTAAGTATTTACATTGTATTATTTGATATAGTATCATGTATATTATTGGACACATTTAATGAATGTGTTTGGAAATATATACCATTAATCGTATTTGTACATCACACTCAGTTCAGAATTTGTTATGATCTTGTTTGGAAATATATACCATTAATCGTATCTGTACATCACACTCAGTTCAGAATTTGTTATGATCTTGTTTTGACTTGAGTGCTATCATATCATAAATCTATTCTATATGTTTATTAATTGTACTTTAAATATATGTTTAATTTCAGAGTGGTTCATCGATTGTTTCCAGGTCTATTGGATTAATAACAATGGGAATAATAAGTGCTTTAATTTTTAGAATATTTTAATACTACCAATTTTATTTGTTTAGTATTACTACATACATAATGTATAACGGATAAGATAAAGCAGAGACAAACAATTTCATTCGCTTTTATTAATATTCAAATAGACTATATATAAATCTAAATATTTATACGAACGAACTAATTCCGTCCAATTTCTCGAATTATATATTAATTATGATATTTATTTAATAAGACAATTTGATTATGTACAAATATTTTTTTGTTTTATTTTAAATTCTGTATTTTTATATTGAAGTAGTTTTTTATTATTATATATATGTAAGACATAATATAAATTTTTATGAAATTAAATAATTAAAGAAAAACAGAAATACATGTTTTATTTTTTTTTGTTGTAATTCTATTTTATTATATTTAATTAAATAATAAATCAGCTGAGAATTATTTTTAGTTTAGTTGCATTTATACAGAAAAAATCAAATCAAACAAAATGGAATTTGACTGTAATAAGCTTATGAATAATAATAATAATAATACATATTTAATAAAATTAAAATATATAAATAATTTTTGATAAAGTGAGGGATTTTGTTTATTAAAGAAATTTACATTATCTTTCCATTTAGTTTATTATTAATTTCAGATTTTGAAACCGAAACCGTTCCATTAATAATTTTTGTTTTTATTAATTTGTGTTAATAATAAACGTTTCTTATTGCATTTAAATTCAATTGAGTTAATCATCATTCCTTAATTTCTTGCCGAAATTAATAACAAAAAAAAAAAAAAATAGAAAACTATATATTCATGACATTTATCTTTAATGTTTACTGTATATTTTAAATTTTAACATAAGTATATATATTTATATATCTTACATTGCCAGTTTTGTTCTTAAATCGATATTCAATTTTTATTCATATTTTTCTCTATTATAAATACATTTTTAAATCTTTTACGATGCTTCATTTTTGGATTTCAATATATTAACAATTGCCTAACCATATTTATAATTAAATATAGAACATTTCACAAATAAATATTTTGATCAAAAGGGAATTTATAAATAAAAAGCAATTTTTCGATTTCAATTTCTTTAACTTTTATAAAGTAGAAATATTTTAGTACAGTAAAATAGAAAATTTGGGTGTGTGTGCGGTGCGCGGTGTTTTAATTATTTAAGTTGGACCGTTTTTTTTTTGTGTTGTGTAATAAAAAAAAAGTATACATAACAGAAAAATTATAAACAATGTAAGGAATATATTTAAATAACAAATTGGTTGGTTTAATCACACAAAGATCAATCAATATCTTTGTCGTTATTGATCATCAAGCACACACACACTCAGACAAACTCACCGCGCCTTTTATAAACATTTATGTTAATAAATTATAATTCATCTCGTAATAAAGTATAACGACTTTTTGATGGTGCTAATTTTTTAAATGTTGATTCTGGTATAGCCGTCATTTTTTTACCATTACTTGAAGAATCATCTTGCGTTGTATCTTCAACTCCATAATGAAATTCTCTGTTTTGGATTGAGGAAGAATTGCAATTTGCATTATTTGCAATTGTAAATATTTTATTTAAATTTTACCTGTGCAATTTTCCACTATATAAATCCTTTAAAAATTGTAATAGTTTTCCAGGTACATAGATATCGCTAAATTTGGGAAATAAGTACATGTGTCGAAATGAATCGATTGCCAAAAGTGGTAAATCCGATTGCGACTTTTGTAAATGATGTAATGGATGAGCAAAACGTTTTCCATCAGCAGTTAGAAAATTGATATTTTCTGCAAGATACAACACACAGAATTAGAAAATTAATAAATAGTACTATTGTGATATGTGCAAAATTCCATATTTACGTTTTTCCGATAATAATTCCGTTTCCACAATTGTTTTAAAATCTTTAATTGATTCTTGATCATCGGTAGGATGAAATAGAATTAAAAATGGTAGACCCTCTTCAGTTAATTCTTCAGCATTTTCAAATGTTATTTCTCTGTTATCAATCATAGCGTCAACCAATAAATTAGTATTTTATGTTTAAATATTGATATATAAATATATATAATTATATTTACCGAACAAGTGGTACACATTTCTGTTGTGCCCATATATGTAATTCATCAAAATTTTTCAAATCACCTTGAAAAGTTTCATCTTTTGTATTTGAAACAGCAATATCCGGACGAAATACAACAATTTGTGTTCCTGTTTATTATGTAAGAGATTAAATAGTAAAGAATTAATTGGTTTTGAAATTAATGAATAAAACATACCGGGTGGACGCATCATAGCAACTAAATCACCAAATCCAACATGAAATTGACAATCTTCTTTTAAACTGGTCGCAACCCTTCGGAATGTATTATATTCAGGAATATCTCGACTATGCGAATGAAAAATTGTTTAAATTTTCTATAATTTTTTTTTTATTATTAAAGTTTATTTAAACACTTACTTATCAAAATAGCCGATAATTACTCGTTTTTTCGTATCTATATGTGTTAATTCTTCCAGTGATTTATATTCTTGAATTGGATCCTCTAATTGTTTTTTAACAAATTCAGCAAATGCTTCGGGTGAACGTTGCCCACGATATTCACGTTTCGTTGTTTGTCCATTACGTATAACTTTTAATGTTGGATATTTTGTTATGTGAAATCGTGATGCAATTGCACTTTCACGATCACAATCCACTTTGCCCATAACCACACGTCCACTATCGGGAAATTCTTTAGTAACTAAATCGGCTGCTTCATCGAATATCGGTTGTAATAAATTACTGAATCTACACCAATCCGCATAGAAATTTATAAATACTAATTCATTTGACGCTAAAACGAAATGTAAAAATTAAAAAAAAAATTTAATTATATTTAAGTAGATATATTTGTATGATAATTCAGAATTGTATAGCAAATAGTTTTTGTTGTTGTATTAAATAACAAACTTAATATATTATTAACAAACATATATTACAATATCATTATCAAATTTTGAAAATTAAATACTATTTAAACGTATTTGTGTATAGATAAGAAAGTAAAACAACAATGCCAAAATACAAATAAAATATGTTGTTTGAATTGGCATTTAAATATAATAATATATTGCAAACGTAATAATAGTTCACAAGCTATTTGGTAATAAAAAAGAGAAATTATTAAATTTAATTGATTTTCAAATTTTAAAAAATGAGGTGGTAATTTCTTCTTTTTTTCTTTATTTTTTAACTCAATTTCATTATGACAAACAAAAAAAACTAGTTTTTGTTTGGTTGAATAATTAATCACCAATCTTTTTTAACATTTTTTTTATAATTTGTGATTTTGTGTTTTTTGATTATTTCTCACTGTTTTTTAATAAATATAATAATTTGCTTTTGTATAATACTAATAATTACCTAAAGTAGAATCAATCATATCATTTGTTAATTTTACAGCTCCACTGTATGTTGGATTATAGAACATATAAATAATCTAAAAGAAAAACAAAAAAAAAAAAACAAAAATTTAATTTATAATAGTTTATATTATAAACTATTCATTAATTAATTATTTAAACTACTATAGTAATTATATAGTAATTATGAACGGTGGGAAAACAAAAACAAAATATAGGTTTACGTTTAATTATATTTTGAATCATTATCATTATATAGGAAAAAAATTATGATGATATTTCTGATCAAATCAATAATAATAAATCACATGACCATTAAATTTTAATATTTTAGAGTTTTTATTATATTTAAATAATATTTTCTATTTCAATAATTATTATTATATTTAATTAAATTGAATAGAAAAATTAAATCCGTGGCATTTTATTATTTGGAACATGCGAATATTGCGAATTGCAAATAGAAAAATGGCATGTTAAAACTTTTTGTTTTGTGGTTCGTTTTTTATTTTATTTTTTTACCGGAATCCGGTCAATTTTAAATATTCACTAACTTAACAAATGTATTTACCATAAATGTATAAAAAAATGTATATTTTATACTATCGAATAAACTCATATTTATTAAATTAATATTAATTTTTTTTTATTACTATTTTATAAATAAATAAATGATAACAATAAACAAAAATGCATTTACAACACACTACACACAAAAATAAATTAAATAAAAAAAGTTGATAGCAAAAATTAAAAAAAAAAATTTTCTGACAATAAAATGTGATTGGGCGATGTTTATCGTTTGCGCAATGCGAATATTTTTTAAACAACGTCAAAAGATGACGATTCTGCAGGTACAACAACATTATAATATATATTGGATTATATTCATAATTTCATATGTAGATGGTGAGTGGTGTAAAAAATAGTTCATATTCAAACTATACGTATTTCCTGGTATTTCCATAAAATACGTATATTATGAAGACATTTGAAATGTTAGTTATTCACTCAAAAAGATTTTGGGTAAATATTTTGATTTTATTTGAAGATCAAGCCCTGTTTTAAATCTTTACACATATCTAGAAATATTGATGGAATTTTTCCTAAATATTCGGTTAATTCAATAAAGACTTTATTTATATGATATGAAAATTTAGGTAAATCATCTAATATATTAAAAAAGGCATATCTTAAAAAAGTTAATATATTACATATCTGGGAAATAATCTTCTTGTATTCATCTTCATTATTCACAAACTATTAAACAACAAAAAGAGGAAAGTCAATATTAAGCACATTTTAGTGATATGCTAAACACCTGCAATTGTTCTGTGTATATATTTAATAAAAACAATCTGTTTAAAAACACTTGAAAATTTGCATATACAATCTACAAACGGCTTATATAATGTATTCGTCTATTGTAATATTTAAGATTACAACAAAAAAAAATAATACCTTATCTTAAAACTAAACAATAAACATTTAAATACCAATAAACACGCATTTTTTTTTAAACTATATATATATATAATAATATTCCAGTATATTATTATGACCAAAAATAATAAGATTATATTTTAATATAATGTAAAAATTTTTTGCAATTACATATTTAGTTAATAGGAAATTTTCTTAACATATTGTTTGTAAAATTTAATTTTTTTATCAGATTTTGTTCAGATACTGTCCAATCAATCGTATATATATAGTTAAAAAGTGAAATAAATTATAAAAAACATTATATATGCATATATGAATAATATGATAATCTCAATTTTATATTTTTTTTATCTTTTAAATACATATAAATATTATATTTATTCAAGAATATAGAACATACATATATATATAAAATATGTTTATTACTAAACGAAAATCAATTGTAAGTAAATTAATATAATAATAATAAATAATAAAAGTATATTTTTATATATAGACAAAATATTTAAAATTTATAAATGAATGTATTATAAAATTCACAGGTATTAATTTTATTAACAAATTATTATTGTTCGTGCTATTATTCGGCATATGGAAGTAATGCGGTTAAAAATACAAAAGGTGCTATTGAATTAACCAATTCAAATTTTAATGAAACATTAAGTAAGTATAGCTATTTATTTATTGGAAAACATTATTTTGTATTAATATAATATTTTAATTGGCAAACGTTAATTTGTATTAATATAAAGATAAACAATATATAAAGAATATATTTTCTAATCACAGATTTATATGATATCGTTGTTGTTAATTTTTATGTACATTGGTGTCAACACAGTCAAGAAATTTTACCAATATTTGATGATGTATCTAATAAGGTATATAAAATTGGTATTTATGAGATATATAAGGTTTTATATATGACAATAGATAATAATAATCTGATTATTTATATATAGATTTTATCAATTTTTAATAATTCCAATAAGATTACATTGGGAAAAATTAATTTATTTAAACACCGTAAAGTACAACAAATATATGAAATTAATCAATATCCATTGATTAAAACATTTTATAATCGTCGAATATCTTATGATGAATACGAAGGTAAATTATATTTGAATTTAGTTTTTCATTTTCCATATTTAATCTAATATTTTTTAGGTCCACGAACAACAAGTGGTCTATTACGTTATGTTATAAATCAAATATTAAATCCTATAATAGAAATTGAATCCGAGGAAAATTTAGAGTCAAAATTAAATGATACTTTATTGATGACGGACAAATCTGTAATTTTAGGATATTTTAAAAAGTAATTAATTTTTCTTTTATGTATATATAATTGCTTTACATAATTTCTCTATTTAATTAATTTAATTTATTCAATTTCCTTGCAGACGTAATCAAAAAATATTTTCACTATTTGAAAGACTTGCAAGATTTTTTAAAACAACATTTGAATTTCGGGTGAATTTTAATGAAACACAATCAATAGAAAATGGTATGAAAAATGCAGTATATTGTTTTTTGTGTGATTTAACAACATTTTATATCTCTATTCTTTAGGTCTTCTGAGATGCTGGGCAAAAAGGAATGATTTTAATGAAACTCAATCAATATTAAATGATGAAACATCAAATTATAAAGGGATAATAAAATGGATTAGACATTTTTGTTCGCAATAATAATATAAACATGTTATTGGAGTTTATTTTATTAAAATTGTATATATGTTTTAGAATCTTCTATATGTTCAGAAACATATATTAAAATATTAAAATTTTGATTATTTAGTTTATTAAATTATTATATTTATATATGTAGAATAAAAAATGCTGTTTTGTCTATCAATCGCAAAGGAAACTAATGAAAAATTTTTATTTGAATAAATGTTTGCAAATCTTTTACCTTTTCATATATCATCTAGAATCTAGAATTGATTGTCATATATTGAAATACATATAATACTTCGTATACCAACATCAAAGTTATACTATAATATACTTATTGCTAAGTGCATTATGATCAAATGATACAGCAGAAATGCAGGCGATAAGTAGAATACAATAAATGCATAATCAATATTTTTTTTATATAAGAAGGTTTAATAAATTTAGTCGCTACAATAATAAACTAGTAGATATTATAATAGTATATATATATATATAAATAAAGGGATGAGATTTTTGACAAATATTCGGAAAATATTAATTCATTTATATTCTAATTTAATTGTAGGTTAATTTAACTTTAACCAATTTTTATTTTCGAATATTTTTCACATTTAGAATATTTGCATATTTAAATAAAATTAATTGCATTAATATTTTTGGGTTCGTCGCTTAAGTCTTTTATACGACTGTAGATAATTTTTTGTATTATACATACATTTTTTTCTCGATTTGTTTCTATTCAAAATTTTCTTATTTTATAAATTCTTATTTTTGTGATTGTGATAATTTTAAATATATAAATGATAATGATAATGATAATTCTTGGATTATATAATATATTTTTATTAAAATATTCTTATCAATTAAATAGGAATTAAATAGGATAAATTGTAATCTTCTAATTAAAAATTCTTTAATACATGCATTTTATATATATTATAAAGATATAGATTATATAAAGATTCTATTTTAATACAGCAAAATTTCATAATTTGTTATAAATCAGAAAACCTAGATTGACATTTTTCATCGCTACCGCGGTGTATTATATCAAAGTTACGTATATATATACATTTATATAATGATGAAAACTTAACATATTTTATAACTATATTATTAAAAATTTCTCACGATATCTCTTGTCATAATTCATCGAATTTACAAATATATATACATAATAAAAGAAATAACTAAACTATATAACAATAGAACAAAAAAAAAAAAACATTGAATTTTTATTGATATTTATACAATTGAAAAATATTGTCCTGATGATATTTTTAGATACATATTTTTTTATATATATACCATATATAGTCTCAGTCGTCGTGTGTATTAAACAAAATCCGAAAAAGGATATTATTTTTTTTATTTATAAAAATTTCATAATGTCGTAACAAAATACATCAATATGTTATATATATTTTAGTACAAATTTACAATAAACCATATAACAAATAAATTTAAAATAGAATACAAATGATTTTCGCATAAATGTACATATATCCTATACATACCAATGATGCAACAAAAGATTCTACAAAAGTAATGCAACCTGTTTCGCTTTTTATTTATTTATATATTTTTTTTTATTGTTACAAATTTTTTCTTTTATTATTTTTGTTCATTTATGTACCTTTTTCAATTTTATTGATGTAACACACAGCAATACAAAAAAAAAAAAAATAGTCGCAAGTGTAAAAAAAGGAAGATATTCAAAAGATAATTTTTTTTTTCGACACACATCACATTACTCAAATAAATTTTATCTTTATGTGTAATACTGTAAAATACATATATATTCAATACAAGATAAAATTATTTATGCCTTGTAAAACATATATTTATATATATTGTAATTCAATATTTTACATTCATTTTTCACTTGCACATTAAAAATTCTTCTATATATATGTTTTTTTATTATATAAATCCTAAAAAATAGTGTACAATTTTGTATTCATCCGTATAAAAAAAAAAATAATAAATAAATTATTAGAGTTCAATAATATAATATTTTATATTTTATAGATCTATTTTTTTTTTTTTCAAATTTTGTAATTTGAAGAAATGTACTTATTTTTTCAGGGTAAAAAAATATATGGCTAATATAGGGTAGGTATATAAGTCAATGAGTCTACCGAAAATGTTTAAATAAATTATCAAATGTTTGCACTCGGACACCATGCTGTGTATACTTTTTGTTATATATGTGATATGATGTATACAAACAAAGTATAGTATAACAACATATATGAATACTGCTGGTATTACTCCTATTGAAGTTATATAAAACAATTTTTTTTGTTGTTGGATATGTGCGACGAGGAGGCTTATTATAAATATATAGAAATGTAAAACGAATAAATGACAAAAAGCCGACTTTTATAAATTTTGTGTTTTTCATAGAATCGTTAACATTTTTATATTGCCAATTTATACATACAATATTTTTCTATATACATATATATATATATATATTATTAAAAAAATGTACCGCTTCGGTATATAAAAAGATATCCTTAATAAATCTAAAATATATATATATTATAAAATGGATATGAAAAGGAAAAATGTTTCAATGTCCTATATACATATCGTATATAGATGATCATGAAAAAGTCAAATGTGGTCAAATCTCATATTACATTACATATTTCCAACATATATTTTTGTAAAGTGATGATCTGTTTTCTAAATATTTTATTTTATGTGAAAGTTAAAAGTTAAAACACGTGTATTGTCGACTATTATATGATTTATCGTGTATATAAGGATAGTGATATTTATATAGAGATAAACTAAATATTATTATTATTATTTTTTTGTTAAATTTAATGCATTTCTATATGTAAAGTCCAGTAGTAAATTATATATTTTTACATTTATCATATAAATAAAAAAAATAAAAATATAATCACATACATCGTTTTTGAATGTACTTTTCTTTATTTTTGGTATAACTCATTTATCATAAATGTGACATTGCTTAATACATTCGGTAAAAAGATTTTGTTTAGTTTTATGGAAGATTGTAAGATGAAGAATTGGAACAACTTTTTTATAACCTATAAGAATATGTATAATAATATATCTGCAAGTTCTTCTATGTAGAATTTATTTAATGTAGGTTTTATATCAACAACATTATATGTCCTGTTTGAAAATATGCGCGCGGGTTTATAATTCACGAATAATGTAATAATTTCATCCTTTATTATTAAATTATATATCAATATATACCACGACAAATGATTTCTTAAAGAATTATATAATTTAGACATCAAATAATAAAAGATGTATTATTATTGTCGCATTGTATAAGGATTTTTAACTTTATTGTGGCGATCATATGTCATGTGAGAAATAAATTGAATCGAATATAAATTTTTATTCAATAAATTTCTTTTATCAATATATTTTTGAATATAGAATGGTTATAGATTTAAAATTAAGATATTCTTTTGATGGGAGTAATTAAAAATTCATATGATAATTTAAATGCGATTTCTTAAATATCTTGAATTGCTATGGATTTGGGGGTTTGTTGCAGATTCAGAGTTATACCAATAGAATCAATAAATAAATGAATTTATTTAGGTCGTTTATAAAAGTATATCAAATAAATAAAAAATTAAGTTGAACCAATAATCAATAATTATAGTAAATCCGTATATCTTTTAACTATATAGAAAATTCAATAATATATAAATATGCAAAATAGCTTAAATCGTAAATATAATAAATATACACACACGCAATCATTTCATTCATCAAATAGTTGATGTTCATTCATTATAATATTAAAAAAAAAACTATCAAATCTGTATAATAATAATAATATAGTTTTATTATTAAATAATCTACATATTTTTTTAGTGTTAATTTTACTTATACAAATCAATGGCTTATATATGTATAAACACATATATACATCATCTAACTCTGTATATGAGTACACGAGTTATAAAAGTATGTAAATCTATAAATAATAAATTTTATGATGTGATTTATTATAAATATATAACCTCATCTCTATATATATGTATATATAATACAATAAGTATAATAAAATTTTTCTATATACGACTTTTTTTATGTGTCGATCCGATACACATTGAAAAATTACATGAGTATTACCGCACGATTAATTACATATATTAAACATATTTATTATATATATACTATATAATATGATCATCATCATAATAATAATAATAATAATAATCAACATAAAATATATATATTTAAAATTTTATTTATTTTTTTTTATTCAAGAACAAATTACATATTTATTTGAATAGTAAAGAAATAAATACAATAATAATAATAATAATCATCATAAATAAATGATATGATATTTTATATGGTATATATACAACTTACACAGAAATTTTCACCATTGATGCCATCATCTTCCTTTCATCTTCTCTCCATATATACCATATATATATATGATTATATGAATGTATCATATATTTATATAAATATGTACGTACATATATATAAAAAGGTCGAGTGTCGACCACGCCTAAGTAAATACAGTTATTTCATTGGACCATCTCGCATACTGCACACACAAAAAAAAATCTTTCTTCTTCGCAGATAAGATGTTATTTCTATACCGAATATCATATATATATAGAAGACCACAAAAATAAAATTAACAAAAAAAAAAAATTAGAGGAAAATCAACAAAAAAAAATATCCACAAACAAACTCCATATATTTCTATATAGCTATATAAACAAAATTATTTATACATGGATAAAATCACATACCACAAAAATATACGTACATATATACAACTGTTGGTTATTTTCTTCTTGTATATTTATATATGATGCTAGATTCTATACATTTATATAGCTCTATAATATAAGAATATATATCCTATATAGTATTCTGTGGTGGTATAATATATATATTTATACTTGCCTGTAGTTATTTTATATTTTTATTTATATTATATTCATAACGAAAATTCAAGCATTTAATAATATATATATATATATATGAAATAGTTCCATATATCCATATATTTATATAAATAAAATAAATATTATTAAGGGATACCCCACTAGCACGAGAAGCACACACAAAATGTACCACTAAAAATGTTCATGTATATATTTTGTATTGTATATACATATCTCTATATACTAAAATAATAAAATAAAATTTTTGTACGATTCAGTTTGTATACGACTGTCATATAAGTAAATGTTGAGATTTATCGATTTTTTTTTTTCGAGAAAGAAAAAAAAACCGAATATAAAAATAAAAAAAGATTTCGTATCGTAAAATATTTTCAGATGCTGCTGATGCTGTGGCTGCTGCTACTTTCAAAATCAGAGCGATATATATATTTTTTTTATAAATATATATATGGAAATAAATTTTGTTGTTTATAGTATATCGTATATATCGTGTATGTATGTATATAACTATACTCGTTTTATTTTATCATCGTAACATAACATTATAATTACAATGTGCACTAGTAGGAAAATTACTAGTTACGACGAAAGACGATAATATGATTATATAGTTAAAGTTGAAGAACGCATATATAATTTGTACAAATCATCATCAATTTAATATACCATATATATTTATATATATATATATATATAAATTTATTGTATAGTATAAATAAATTTATATACAGTGTGTAATATAAAATACCAAATAAATTTTAAGAACCTGTGCATTTAATATATAAATTATATATATATATATGTAAAATAAAACAAAAAAATAAATGATATTGAAAGTGCTTTTATTAAAAAAAAAAAATTCTGTATATATATATATAACATAAATAATATAAGGATGTGAATATGTAATTTGATTTGTGTTGTTTTATTTTTTTTTTTTCATCATTTTGATTCTAAAAAATGTGCTACTGTTTTTAATAAAATTTTCTCGATATTGTTTTATAATATATATATATAATAAAAGTGAAAAATAAAATTATGTATTTTATTATATAAAGATATTTAATGTTAAACATATTATTATTATTAATAATAATATTATATATTTTATGTGATATCGCTTATTATTTTTATCTATCTCAAAAATATCATATTATATGTGTGAATTAACTACAAAAATTAATGTAGAATTCGATTAAAGTGATTAATTTATATAATATATACTATTTTATGTGAAAGAAAATCAGTTATTTTTTTTATAAGATAAAAATATTTTTTACTAAAATGTCATCAACAATGTATCATCATCATAATCATCATCAATGGAATAATTCACATGTAAGTATATATTAATTAATTTTAATAATGAAATTCACAAAATATATAAAATAATCATATATATATATAATTTTCTATCATTAATAATATAATTAAATTAATTTTTTAATATTACAAATTCATATATTTTTCATCATAATATATCTTGTATTAAGAAAAAATATTATAATAACTTTTCGAACCTTTTCGCATGTATTTATATCTAATATCTATAAATCAACCGTAGAAAATTATAACATTTTATAAAAAAAATTCAATATCCCACCATGAAAAATTTTTTACATTTATATTTTTAATTTTTTTTTTATATTTTTAATATAATATTTATTATATTAAAAAAAAAAGATTGACATATTTTTCTTCAAATACATCTATATAATAAGAAAATAGATAAAGAAAAAAAAATTGAATATTATAGAAAACATTAATTTTATTTAACGAAAAGATCAGGCGATGATATCACTTATTTCTTTATATTTAATATAGTCGCTTTTCTTTAAACTGTCAAAAAGATTTTATTTTTTTTTTAAATTGATTATTTGATAAATAAATTGAAAAAAAAAAAAGATTAAATATTTTAATGCGATGTCATTTTTGTTTCATATATCTATCTATCCGCGTGTCAATACAAAGCGTGGTTAAACATAAGATACTGTAGTATAATATAAGAATTGTTGTAGAAAGTTTATGATTTTACTTTTGTAATAAGATAGAATTTTTTTAATAAAGAATATATTGGATATTAAACGAAGTTCGCATGGGATGCTATCAGCCAATTAAATATACTTCTATATAGCGATCAATTTGATATTCTTTAGTAAAGGTACCTAATAGACTGATGGCAAATATAAAGTAATCACATCATCATTTCTCATCATTCACATCATCATCATTATTAATCATTTCTGCGTTTGTGGTCGATAAACATATTAAAGCATTTATAAAATTAATATAGATAGTTATATAATAATATATTTACTATTGCCACTTAAATATATTTTAAACACACACTCGTAAGGATACACAGATTTAACATTTAGCTGCAATTTTTAAACACTATTTAATAAAATATATTTGCAAAATTCTAATTTGTTCAATAAGCCAAACCAAAATTAAAAAAATAAATAAAATAAATTTTTCGCTATACAACCAACAATCTGGTTTTAGCGTCCAACAACAGCCTTCTGTTGTTAGTTTCTTAATTTGTGTCTTTTACGGTGTCGGTAATTAGCCGTACTACCAACCGCAAGCGGAATACACAACTCTGTGTTAAAATTCAGATTCGAAAAATAACCGAAAACACAAAACATATTTTATGCATTCAGTAGGATTCGAACCCACGACCCCAAAATTTCGTTAGAATTTTAGGTTAGCATTTTTAACATTTACACCACAGAGTTATATAATTACGTTCTCTAATGTTCTCTAATTTTCAATTTCAGTTATTATTACTATTTTTTTTAGAATAAACACATATAAAAAATTGTTTATTAATTCAATATTTTTAATTATGATGATCATATTATTGATTTTCAGTTATCTCCATTGAATATCGTTCCATATCAATATCCACCACAACCATTATCGGTCGGATCAACAATAAGTACGGGATCAATTGGTTCATCCGGCCTATCACCTACACAAACCGCATCGAATAGTCCCGTAACGTATAGTCCAAATACAAACATCAGTGATATACTAGGTAGTACAAATGGTTTAAACATTATACAGAATCAACCACATGAACAATCAATAATACAACAAGAACAATTACTACATCAACAGCCATCATCACGAAGCTCAATGGAATTTGTTACAAGGTAATTTCATATTCATTCATTCCGTATATAAAGACACACTTTAATCATCAGAATTAACATATTTTCATATGTGCGTAAAATCAAAATAAAAATCTATTATAGGGTTCCATCGACATTACATTATACACCATATCATACAAACTATTATGGGATTCATCCCCATCATGCAACAACGGCAGCCAATCACCATCATCATCATTGGTTTTCAGCGGCAGCACAAAATACAGCTGCATTATATCATCAAAATTGGCATCATCATCCGCATCATCATGATCCATATGGAGGTGGTGGTGGTGGTGGTGGCATCGGTAACGGTGCTTTACGTTTAGATGAATTTTCTGCCGTACATCATCATCATCATCACCAGCAGCAACAGCAACATCAACAAAATCAACGACAAAGAAGGTGTACCCGTTGTAATTGTCCAAATTGTATAAATGATTTAGCCGGATTACCTCCCGTTATCGGACCAGATGCCAACGGGCGTAAACAACACATTTGTTGTGTACCTGGTTGTGAAAAAGCATTTACAAAAACTAGTCATTTAAAGGCACATTTACGATGGCATCGCGGCGAACGACCATTCGTATGCAATTGGTTGTATTGTGCTAAACGTTTTACACGTTCCGATGAATTACAACGACATTATCGTACGCATACGGGGGAAAAACGATTTTCATGTGAGATATGTAAAAAGAAATTTATGCGTAGCGATCATTTGGCAAAACATCGTAAAACCCATGAAAGAAAAACAAAAAAAATTATTAAAAATGTGACAACAAAAAAATCGCCAAAACAAAACAAATCCATTGAAGAAGATAACGATTGTGGTGATGACAGTGAAAATAATCAAGATGACAATCAGGACAGAATGATACGGCAAACGACAATAAATCCTCCTGTTGAAGATAAACAATTAGTGAATGAAACACATTTATCAATTCCTGCATCACCACCATCATTATCATCTTCATCATCAACATCATCGTCGTTATCATCATCATCATCGTCTTCAATTTTATTAGTACCACAAAAAATTGAATCGGCTGCATTGTATTCGGTAAATGCATTAACATCACCAAATGATCTGAATTTTACAAATATTTATCCAAAATCAATTTTACAACAACAACAATGTAACAATAATAATAATAATAATAATCCATTGGAAAATAATAATAATAATATTTGTAATTTTAATACTAATATTATTAATAATAATTATTATCCATATAATAATAATAATAATAATAATAATAATCATCATAACCCAATAATTATGACACCGTCCGAATTTAACGATACAAAATTAATTTATACAAATAATAATAATAATATTAGCAACAATAATATTAATAATAACAATCAAATTCCCGTTAATATTAATAATAATGAACCTAATCAATATAATTATAATAATTTAATGACATCCACACCAACATCATCAACAACTTCGGCCGTATTGACTGATTGTCCTGATTTAAAGTGTTCAATGAATTCAATATATAATGATAGCGGTACTAAAAATCATGATTTATGTTCACAACAATTTGCTGCCCAAATGTATCATTTAAATTATTCAACTGGAAATCATCATCCTCACCATTTTCCACATCCACCACATCCTCACCCACAACATTCAAATTATCCATCAAATATTATGCCAATAATGAGTTATTCAACAATGAATCCTCATGAAATTGAAATGTACAAATAAAACAAAAAAATCAATGTAAGATTTAAATTAGAATTTAAAAATTAGAAAATTTTTTTTTTTTAGACAATATACAGAACGAAAATTAAACTCACACAATAAATATATATATATAATTAGTATATTATTTATTATTTAGTAAAAATATTTTCTGTATTATATAATGTAAATTTTTAAATTATTATTTTTAAATTAGTGCGAATCTTCCAAAATGTGCCAATATATACAAAATGCCTATATTTTGTGTATATTTTTAAAAATGCCATATGAACAATTAAATTTTATTTATTTCATAAATAAAAATATACAGTATTTTATATATGCGAATAAATAAATTCATATGACAGAGACCGCAGATATACGTAAAAACAATATATAATTAAATCATCCACACAAAACAAAAACAATCAAAACAATAAATACGGATGAAAATATTAATAATTTATATTATGCCATATCTTTTATATATACATATAATAACAATTACCTTAACAATTATACAGATTCACAATAAAAAACAAAAATATGTTTATTATTGCCATTGTAAAATAATACAAAAAAAAAAACAAAACTTAAAATTTGTTAACAATAAAATTGTAAAATGTGTATATTTTAAAGAATAAAATAAAATTTTTCTTTTTATATTATAATAAAAAGAAATGAAAAATAAAATAAGCTTTTCATTTGTATGTTTATTTAAATAACCACGGGCATGCAGATATGTATATAGAGGGAAAATCGCTTTTGTTAAACAAAAAAATTCGTTGGTTGCCGTTTTCTTTTTTCCTTTTCTCGATCTTCTGTTTCTGTTGAAAAGGTAAGTAAATAAAAAATGTTTTTTTTTCATTGTGCACACAGTACAATATATGTATATCTAGGGATTAAATGCTTATATGGTGATGCTGTAGAATTATTTAACAATAACAAAAAAAGTACATCTACTAAATGTGTCGTACGCATTTTTAATATATGAACAATGCATGGGGTTTTAATATTTTATACTATTATATAGTTAAAAGAAGTTTAAGAAAAATAATATGATTAACTACCCTGAAATATTTTCATAGAAATATACCAAAAGAATGAATTATTATTATAACTGCATATAAAACATTTACATTTATTTATATATAGGTATTTTAAAGATGCTGCTGTGTATTATTTTGTTTTGAGACCGCATAATAGATTTTGTTTGCCTTTTTTCACTATACATATATAGTATAACACCAAATTTATTTGTATTTATTTTTGTATTCGATTGACCGCACATTATATAAAGTTATAATTTTTTAAATAATCATTAATAAATTTATTAAAATGCATAGAGCAATAAAAAGGAGTGATGTATTATATAAATACACGCAGTTGTTATTTATTAAATTAAATATATTAATAATTATATTGCATTTTAACAATCAGATTATTTCTCTATATAAAGGGATTTCATTTAAATTTATTATCGTTGACAATTGTCGTATATAGGAAAACACACAACAAAATTAAAACGTATTTTTAAACAGATTTAAAGTAAAGTGGATTTAAATAAATGAATATTATAATTAGAAAAATTTAGATTAGATAATTTAAGCAAAATTTACTTTTCTTTTTAAAAATTCTATTTAATATTCTATTTTCCATCGCGTTTATAATAAAATTTACCACAAAATTTATTATATAGAAATACCAGTAAAAATAAAGTAATTTAAAAAATATTATGTACACATAAATTTCATCACGAAACCAATAAGAATTATTATTAACAATGAAGAATTTCTTAAAACATATTGATAATTAATTGATATGCATACTTATATAACTTGTTATATATATATAGATATAGAGTATTTGTACTCATCACAGTTAAAACTATTCCATATTTACCTGATGATGGCCATAGTTTAGCCTAGAATAACACTATACACATGTGTTATATATAGAACATATAACAATGTATTGAAGTATTGAAACAATGTATATATAGTAAAACTATTTTACACTTGTCAGAAGACAAATCGTAAAAGAAAATCTTAAATATAGATATATATATATATATATAAAGAATATACAAAAATACACTGAGGCCATATATTTATATATATATATATTTGCTTTATGCGTTTATGAAAAATATATAAACTTATAATATTTCAACATTCAATACTCGCTCCGTGTACATATATTTGGATTAAACTTAAAGATACACGTCATATACATATATAGTTATAAAATATATAATAATGTGTAATGATGCTGTTCAAGAAAAGGAAAGAAAAAAAAAACCAAATAAGATAATTTTGCAATTACCCCTTTTA
The DNA here is from genome assembly GCA_958336335.1 of Dilophus febrilis. Lineage (NCBI taxonomy): Eukaryota > Metazoa > Arthropoda > Insecta > Diptera > Bibionidae > Dilophus > Dilophus febrilis. The sequence continues at coordinate 39,178,106 of OY284468.1, forward strand.
TGAAATGAATATGAAAAATTTGTTCATGTATTTCGCATTTATTTATACCTATATATTTATATGTATATATAGATTTAAAAGCAAAACAAAGAATTCACGAACCTCTTTAATTTATTTAATTTTTTTCAACTATATATAAGGTATATTCATTTAATATGCAAGTGATAGCATAAGTGCAAAAATATGCATTAATTTCCTTGTGTTTTTGCTTTCTTTATATATAATAATAGTATATGTTATGTATGCATATTCGCATTATTAAAACAGTGTACAACAGCGTAATTCGTTTAAATATATATATATATATATATGCATTTTCTCAGTTATTTTTCTTTTTTTTGCAATATATACGACATATACGTATATATTATGATATTGCGAACTCACACACTCGCATGCAATCGTGTATCTTTGAACTTACCACGCGTAAGTTTATGCAATTCATTTTGTGATGTTACTATTTTATATTTAGTATAACAAGTGCACTTGTAAAACAGTGATTTAATATTAATATTAATATAATAATAAATAGATATGTATATGGTGGTATATATAGTAAAATAGTTTGTTTAGTGCTGTTTTAATATATAAAAATAAATGTAAATGAGTATATATATTGGATTATATATGAATAATAATGATTTTCTCAAAAAAAAAAAAAATTCATCATATATCATGTTAATTATATATATCATATATCATGTCATGTTAATAGATCATTGTCGTATAAACAGTTATATTTATGTTTTCTTATGAAAAAGTTATGGTGAACAAAGATTAGTTTAAACGGTTTAAGTTAAGTGATTCATGAAAAATATATGAAAAGATATGCATTTGAAAATTGTGAAAATATAATAATAAAGTTTTTCCATTTATTGGTAGAGCGTTTAATTTAAAAAAACAATTGAAAATAAATATTGCTTTTTTTTTTGTTGCACAGTCAAAATGTTAAAATGTGAAAAATAATCATAAAGTTCAATTATTATTCTTTCTCATATAATTGTTTCATTTTAAAGTGTATATACAAAATATGAATCGTCAGGATAGCAGCAGGATAAATTTTGCAGATGAATTGTTAGCGGTGAGTCTATCGTGCGATATATAAATATATTTAAATGATTATTTTGTGTATTTATATTTGTAAATAATTTTTTAAAATAAATATATCCGATTTTGTATATAATAACTGTGTTGTTGTTTCCTTCCTATATTTATAAGGAAAAACAAAATTATTCTATATTTATTTATCCGAAATTTATAAACATATAAAAATATGTATTTTTCTTTCTAAAAACATTTCGTTTTGCTATACTATGTATAAATATTTCTTTATTTTTTTTATATATTAAGATATGATTATTGAATTTGTGGTGATATGCTTCTTTTTTTTAAAAATATACAAATGCATTTATGAATGGTAATTGAGAGTGCAGAAATAAATAAAAGATACATTTATATAATGCTTATACTGAAAATGTTATGAATATATTTATAAATTCAGGATATATTTAAACGACTTGTTGATGCAATAGATTAATAAGTATCATGCATTGAAATTGATTTAACAAAAACTATTTAATTTATATCATTTTCAGGATATGAATCCGTATAATTAAAGTCCCAGTTTATTCATTATCGATTGAAATTAATAAATTTTTGTTATTCATCTTAAAAGTTATTCATCTTAAAAATCTCTACGTTTGTTTAAAGATTGGCATTATAAAACGATAATCAATGTATTAAGAAATTGCAACCTTAAGGAACTAACACAGTTATTAAATTACATTAAAAATTTAATTTAATATACGTAATAGATTTGTTTAAAATATAATCTTTGTATAAAATTAACCGAATAAATGGACTGTAATGCAGTAAAAATCTTCTATGATATCACACAATCGAATTCATTTTATATATAATGTGAAAAATAAACATAAAAAAAAACGGAGTCCTTTTATATTCGTCCCTTATTTGTTTGTCACTATATTCGATACATAATCATATGTATATTAAATTTTACAATATATACAATACATACATTATTATTCAAAAAGGACATATATAACAAATATATAGTTTACAGATTTTTAATATATATAAAGAAAAATAACAGATTTTTTTTTTACTATTTAAATACTTACATAAGAGAAAAGTTCAAATAAAATTCTATGTACAAATTTTATTTATCTACAATAAAGAAATAAAAAAAAGAAATTTATACAATAAAAAAAACTTTTATTTGATACATTTTTTTTTATTATTATTATTATTATTATTTAGCGTATAATATCAAATGTCAATAAATCTCTAGATAAACATATAGATTTGCAAAAATATTGTATTGTCAAGTGTATAAATAAAATGTTTCCTTTATAAATATATATTTATATAGATATACGTATATAGAAAGATGTATTAATATATATAGTTTTTTTTTATATACAAGTTTGATAGTTATTCGAGATATTTAGGATATCCTTGACATTTCCTGCAAGATCTTTTTATTATATCTCGTCGTTTTATGCAATGAGATAATCTTTAGTTTAGTTTAGTTTTTTTTTTTTATTTTTATTGGGTGATTTTTTTTTATGTTAAATTATTTTATACAGTAAAGAGGAATGGATATTAACAAATCAACAAAACATAAAATTATTGATATTGAGCAACAACAAAAGGGATTTTCGATATATAATATAATATTTTATTCTTTTATTATATATATGGTATATATAGATGAAAATGTGTTTATCTATGTTACATTTTATCGAAAATAAAATACAGCAATGAACAACGCTATGATGATGACCTTCTCAGATAAATTTAACACTGTTGTTCTTTTTTTTTGTTAGAGATATGTATAAATTTTTTTTAACATATATTTTATATATACCTAAATTAAGTATATTTTATTCATTCAAGGTATATAAAATAAAATTTTATTTTCATTATCATATATATATATTTTATAAAACTTTTTTTTTATATATAAATTATGGTATAAAATAAATAACCATTAAATATCAATCATATATTATGATTTGAAATAAATAATAAAAAAAAATATGTATATCCCCATATAGACGTACGTACTATATAATGGTAACATTTTTTTTATTTTTAACAAATATATTGCGTGTGTGTCTGTTGCAATTTTTATTTTCTTATATTTCATATTGTTATGTGTTATTATGTTTATTATTTTTTTTATTTCTTTTTTTTTGCATATATCAGATTTATCTCACTGTGTATATATCCATCTACAAACACACACAGACAATGGATGTATTTATTATTATGCGATAATATCGCAAGAATATATATAACAAAAATACATGTTATAGATTTTAAAATATGTGCATATATAGATTTTATTAAAATAAAATTTACATTTACACACGATAATGTACATATCCACATAATATTATACAAAGTAATAATAAAAAAAATGAATTAAGTAATATATATAATATGCAAACGACTAATTAGGGTTCATCTAACTAATGCTAATAAACATAATAATATGTAATAATAATAATAATAATCATGATATTATATATAAATATTTGTATATATAAATTTATTTTTTATTATATAAATGTGTATATAACATAACGATATTATAATCTTTGCATCATATAGTATAATTAATATAATTATTTTAAATTATTATAATAATCTATAAATTACTATATATATATTTATGTATGTATATTAAAAAAGTGTAAAATGCATCATATATAAAATATACAGATACAGTATAATGTACAAATATATAAATCTTTTTTATTTTAATGACAATCATATATCATATATATGTATATATATTTCATTTTAAATTAATGCGTATGGATATGTAAATGTGTGTATAAAATAATGAATGAAATGTACAAATAAAATATATAACAGTACCTATATTTTTCCAACGATGAATGATAAACATTTCTAAGAATGTCAATTATTTCGCATAATGATTTATATTCAAGTAAGTACTATAATATATAAATATTACTTAAAGCCATTCTAAATATAATATTATTGCAGCCATCGATTGATTTGCATTTATAGAAAAATATAAATCGTTCAAATAATTACAGGAAGAAATATATAATTCAAATTTAAAAAATATATAAAATAGTAAAATAATAGTTAAAAATTTAATTTTTTGGATAAGCAACGCAGCATAAAATTCTAAATCGGATAAGAATCTGATCTGAAGAATTGTGAAGGTGATAGAAATAAAAGTTCAGATGATCTAAAAAATTCGAATATTATTTATTCCTATACGCGTGTCGATGAAATGTTTACTTTATTTTCAAAGGAATATTAAAGTGTAAGATTTATAAGGAGAATGTATCTACCTTTACATGGATCATTTATACCAATAAATGAAATATTTGGAAATAATTTGACATAATTATATTTATTATATCTGAATTCCGCATATATAAACTTTGTAAATTACATTCTCCACATAATATTCGTAATGATTTATCTCCTAAAAAATAAAATATCTATATAATATCCATCTAATTAATTACACTTTTTAAATACAATTTAATTGTATAAAACAAAATTCTATACATTTCTATTTATATAATTTTTTTACTCATTTTATAATAGATTTAATATTTGATTTGCTGTCAATTTATTTAATTAATTTTCTTTTATATTTTTTATATATAAAGACAATAAACAAAAAAAATATATCGATAACCATTTCATTAATTTAACATTAATTTATATGAATATATATACCATATATATATATATATACGAATGTATTATATTCAATATATCGCATCAATTAAAATGTTATAATATATTTTAAATATTAATATTGTATAAAACTATTATTTTTGATCGACATTCTGCTTGAATGAATAGATTAAATATTATAATAATAATAAATTCATGTATAAATTAAACAAAAACATAAGTCGGTTGGTCGGCTGATGGCTGATATTATAAATCATAAGATAAAAAAAAATAAATAAAAATATTTTTTATTTAATGAAATGGGTGTAAAATGCCGATGCGATGATCACTTGAAATATGTTAAGTACCAAAAAATGACCGCACAATCTTTGTTTCATTTGACTACTGTTTTTTTCTTACACATCTTTTATTTGTATTTATATATTATCTTTATATTATATGTATATATATTTTGAATATAACAATCATGTATCTATATCTATATCTTAGCGCATATATTCTCTTATTTCAATTTATGTACTTATTTATATATGCAAACAAATGTATCAGCATGACGTGCAATATTCACAATGGGGGTTTTTTTCTGTTTTTTTTTATATATAAATTTAAAGTGATGAAGTTATGTTATTAAAACATTCTTCTTCTTGATATGCATACATAATATAAATAAATTATAACACAATAAAATGATTTGTTTTTGTGTTGGGAAAGAGATTTAAAACTACAATAGTATTGAATAATTTCTTATCTATACATAAAATTCACATTTATTCCATATTGATAATGTGTATACTGTATATGTTGCTTTACAAATGGCAATATTTTTGAAAACATTATATACTGTATTAAAATTGATTTTTCTAATTTTTTACCTTATCTCATAATATATGTATACAATTTGTTATATATCTACCTTTTTATTAATATTTTCATAATTAATATAAATTGCTGAATCCTCATCATATATATGTTACGTATATAGGCGGCTTTTATTTATATATCGGTTTATAGAAATATAGTTTTTTTTTGTATATATATATATACAAATTGAATAGATAATGAAATACCAACAATAAATATTAACAAAAGAAATCTAATAATAAAATCCACAATAGTTTGAAGCATCATCATAGCGTATATATATTTATATATATTGAATATCATATTTGTGGTCGGTCAATATTATATTATGAGATTTAATTTTCGGAAAGCTATAAAAGATCCATTTAATATACCAATTAGATGTCGGAATGTTTGAATTAAAAAAAAAATACAAACACAAGAAAAAGAAGTGTTTTATTATATTTTTACTCTATAATATTTGTATTTGGTAAAAAAAAAACATAAATAATTTAACCCGTCAATAAGTTCGATTGATTTTATTTTATTTTTTTTAATATTCATTTTTGAATAGCTGCTGTTATACTTTTGTTACCTTTTCATCATCATCATATACATATGCATATGTAATATAAAATGAATATTAAAAATTGTACATTTATGTATAGTAAGTGAATTATAACAAAAAAAAAAAGAATAAATAAAAATAGAAGCAGCAAAAATTATAAATATATATAAATTAATAATGCGAACGAAAATTTTAAAATTATATACTTTCGGTACTTGGCATTTCTTCTATAATAATAATTTAAAAAAAATATATGATTTTGTATATATAACTTATATTGGTATTTTTTTTCAGATCATTATAAATATAAAAAAAATTGGTATGATCAAGTCAAATCTGATCAAAGAAATTAAAAACAATTACTATTATTTTTATCTATAAATATATTATGTATAAAATATAGAATTTTAGTATATCTCGAATATTTGATGTGTTATTTAGTGTTAAGGTTTTTTCCATAGACCAATAAAATGTATGCGTTAAAAATTATGTCAAATCATATTTTTTGATATATAAAACTACATTTTTTTTAAGGGTATTAAGACTGTATAGTACTAAAAATAATTTAATATGATATTATTATATAAATTGAATTTGATTTTTTAAAATAAAAAAAAAAAAACAAACATATTGTTATAACTCAATCTATATAATTTTAATAATAAGATAAAAAAATAATAGTTTAATTTGGTGAACGATTTATTTTAAAATAATTTTCATCTATTATAATAATATTCTTAAAATTACCAAATATAAAATTATTTGTATATTATTTCTGTAAAAAAAATGTATCTATACTTCATTAAAATAAATATTTGAATCGCTTTATTTACACTAATTTGATTTGGTAAATAAACGTAAATAACGAAAATAAATCATATAACCAAGTATACATAGATATGAATTTTCCAACTATAATCATTTTTGTTTACAAACTAAATATAATGGTCATATTTTTATGAGAATCTTTTGGAAAATAGAACTTTAATCACAAAAATTATTAACTGAAAAATTATTTCATTACCTTATTATAAACTTAATATATTGCGTTTTATTATAACAATATATTTATTTTTCCCTATTCAGATTATGGAAGGTATTAAGAGGTTATAAATTAACTGCTTGAAAGCTCAAAAAGGAATTCTGTCATATTAAACTTATGCATTAAATCCATTGATACTTGATAATAAAATGATTTATAGGAATCTCTTTTATTAAACTTTTTTCCAGGAAAGGTTCAGAGAATTGAATTTATTATTTATTTTTTTCTTATTTATAACAATTATAGCTATAACAAAGAACTAATAAATCCTTTATTTCGGTTTTGGTGAAAGTTTCGATAATTTTAATATTTTAATTTTAAATAAAAAAAAACATCGTTTATAAATCTTAAAAGAAATTGTAAATGAATAAATTAAAAACAAAACATTAATATAAAATATTTGAATTATTTTTATCCTATTTAACAAATGAAATATATATATATATATAATTTATAAATTTATTATATAAATATATTTACAATAATTATTAATTATGAACTTTAATATACATGTAGATGTAATAATATATGTTGAACTTGTATTCATTTTTTTGAACAAAAAAAAAATTATCTTTGTTTATTTTTTTTTAAATTAAATAAATTAAAAAGGAAACAAAAAAAGAAATGCATGTTTTTTTTTCTTTATTTTATTAATATAAATACATAAAAGTATTTTTATTTTTTTTATATTTTATATGATCATGTTATATACAATTAATTATAAAAGAAAATTTACTGCGGAGGTTTTTGTTATTTTCATGTAACAACCTCCATGTAATTTATTAATAAAAATGAAAAAAAAAAATTTTCATAAATAATATATTTATGATACGCGTACATATGTACAACATTGTATGTATATCTATATCTAAAAATATTGTATATTTATTTTATATTACATATATGGTACATATGATGAGAATATATGAAGAAGAGGGCGTTTTATTTATTAAATTTGCCACAGTTGTATTCATTTTGAACAAATATTTAATTAATTAAATTTATAGTTATATCATTTTTGATTTCATACGAGTGTACAAATATGTAAAGGTATATGATGTACAATGAACATCATATAAATATTACACATATAAAAGTAAGAAAACATAAAAACAAATGTTGATTCGGTATGTAATTAAAAATTTGGTATGTGCATAGAAGAGGGGGTGATTCAATCAACATTTTACTATATAAGGATGCAATGAAAATGTCCTTTTTGGGAATCATTTTTAATCTACACATTTTAATATATGAAGGACTTAATAGATCCTGGTTGATTAAAATTTTTGCTGCACTTTTATTGACCTAGATATTTTTTTATTTTTGCATTTTTTTTGTACAGTATATTAATTGTTAATTATATATATTCCTTTGGCATTTGACATTGTATTAAAAAATATTTCTGAAATAATCTGATTAGAATATTATATATGTATATATAGCTAAAACCAATTGAAAAAAAATACTTATCAGATTTCAGATAATTATTCTTTATTTATATAAAAAATTATAGGTAAAGTTCATGTTCAAACTGGTTAATATTAATAATAAAAATAATTTTGTTCTATGTTTTACAATAAATTCTATAGCTAGTTATAGTTTACAGAATTTATTTATATGGAATTTACTTTCGATTTTAATTAATAAAAAAAATTCATTTCAAAATGAATCTGATAGATTAAATAATTCTTAAAGAAATCTGTTTATCGTTAATGAATTTTGGTTTTTAATAATATACATATATAGAAAGTCACAGATATATTTTCAGTATATTGAATTTCAATTTCAATTATTTTTTTCCACCTTTAACCATATCGAATAGATTCAATGAATTTGATGCGATACGTTTCATAATCGAAATATTTTAAATAATTATTTTTAATGCTAAAAATACTTGCACATTGAACAATGAATAAAATATTATCTTTTATATTGTTATGTGTTATATAAGAACATTAATATTTCTTGATGGAAATTTCATTTTATTTATCAATTAATCAATTTTTTTTTTCATTTATTTTTTTTTAATATTATATAAGATTTGTAAAATAGATTGCAAATTTTTTTTTATATCCATGTATTTTAAGGTTCTCATCACACAGTGAAAATTTATATAAAACATATAAATTTTTTTCCACGAAACCATGATTATATTACACGCATCTATATACATTTTCTATATATCAATGAAACCATACCGCATTGTGTATATATATAGCTATCATATACGCAAAGTTATAAGCAGATGATGAGATATAATACAAAAATATTATTATATATAGATATAATAATGAATTGATTTTTACCTTTGCGTAGGTAAAATAAAAAATACAACAAAATGAACTCACAAGTCAAATTAGAAAATTGCAGACGCATATACAACTTTTAAAATGTATGTTATAGTTTTTCTGATAAAAAAATACATACATATATAATATTAATGAAATTTAAAAAAAAATATAAATATATTTTCTGAATAACTTTTTATTTATTTATTTTTTTTTTTAACTTTAAAAGAATGACTTTAGAGAGATATATCTTGAACGTAACGTATAATTACAAGGGGTCGTTTTATATATATATATGGTATTTATAAAAAATAAATGTGTGTTAAAATTGTAAAATTTATTTTTATTATTCGTTATATGTTATATAGATTTTCAAAATACATTACTATATATATATATAGATGAAATTTTATTCTTTTCATATAAATATTTTACAGTAACTTTTTCTCTGTATATATATGCATTAAATATTTGTATTTGTGTAATCTATAAATTAAAAAAAAGCATTTTATACAAATGTATGTATATATAGTACATTAATGTAATTTAAATACAAAAACAATAGAATGTATAACAAAATGCATCCATTGAAAATAAAGTACATATATACAAAATGTCAGATACAAAAAAACGATATGTCCATATGTCTAGACATTAAAATCAAATGAAAATAATATTAATTAATATTTATGTAAGAACTAGATTATATTTTATAATAATTAGGTATTATTTATATTCATAAAAAATATTAATTATATAAATTAAAATTTTATTTATATATAATTAATGTTATAATAAATATATATAGGTAAAATATGAACACATTTTTTTTTTATTTGTATAATAATTCAGACCGCCATCTCATAATGATGTACAATTATACATGAATAAATGAATATTAAATAAATAGGCGGATGGTGATTATCATTTCAAAAAAATACTATACGTAGAATTTGAAATATATATATAGTATATAGGTTTCAAATTATTGAAGAATATTTTAACTATTTTATCATTCAATATATATGTTATAATATGCATTGTTATATTTGGAGTTTCTTCAAATAATGTTTATATATAATTTATCTATAAATATATTAGAAATAAATTACAATAAGAACTTTAAATAAATACTTTTTAAAGATTGGTTAAAATAAGTATGAGTATTCTATGACTATTTTATATCAGATTATTGTAAATTTTAATCGTAAATTACTATACAAACATCATAGACCCGTATAATTTCTTTCAAATCCAATCTATAAAGTGTAATATAAATAAACTTTATCAATAATTTCGTCCATCAAATAATATATTGGATAGTGTATTATAAATTGATTGATATCCAAAGGTGATTTTCAATTTAAATAGATAGATTTTGAAAATTTTGACAAAATACACAAAATATACGGAATATATAAAAGAGATAAAAAAAATCATATCACGTATGTTATCATGTTATTATTATATATAATCATATAATATTGTAATATATAAGAAAAATCATATATAATATTAATAATAATAATAATATTATAATAAATATTCTAAAGTGAAAAATATAGGGAAAAAAATGAAGTGGCGCCATTTCGGCATCATTAAAAGATTTTTTTTATACACCCGAGTATGTATAACTATATATAGAACTTGTAATATATTAATTTTTTTATTCAATCTTTCAAATACTATTTTTATTTTTTTTTGATCATATATTAATTTTTGTTTTTTCTTATTTTATATGTCCATTTATGCTCCTATTTCTATATATATACCTTTTATCTTTATATATCTGAATGTATATAAAGAAAAAAACATTTCTTATTACACACTTTTTTTTTCATTGCTGAAATAGCAAACGCATTTGAACGTGCCATCATTAAACTTTTAATTCATTCACTATATATGTGTATATACCTTTTATATGTGCTTTTATTTATGTATAGTATAGATATTTTTTTATAATAAGAAATATATAATAATTAGAAAATTGATGAGACTTTGATTTACCATTATAGGTTTTTTTTTCATTTATTATTTTGTATTCGATTTTAAAATCAATATATATTTATAATTTTGAAGGGAAATTTACCGTAAAATATATCGAAATTCAAAAAAGTTACTTTAAATTGATATTTATAAATATATATAAAAAAAAAGATATGTTAACCTTAAAAATAAATAATATTCTAATAGAATAGAAAAAATTTATAATGAAATATAATCTTAAAAATTAATAATTATATTTTACAAAACTATATATGAATCAATCAAAAATCGGTTAAAAGGTATAAAAAAAAAAAATAAAAAATCTATAAAATCTCTTTAAAACTAATTAAAATGTTTAAACATTTTGATAAATGAAAATTCATATATCGATATCGAAGAATTTCAATTATTCACATAATGTGTATATGATTACCATAAATTTTGGATTGCAGAGTTCGATTTTCGGTACTGACTTGTAAATAATTTGATTCAATAATGTGGAAATTCATTTTATATATTATATGAATATAGTTAGTTATGGGGATATATATAGAATAACCTTTACTACTTTGAACTTTTCTATTTGTTTTGTCGAGACAATATAATAAAATATATATCTGTTTATTTATCAAATTGTATATATAAAAAATGAAAGACTAATCTGTTTTCTATACAATATAATACAAAAACATACATCATGGAAAAATGTTATAGTCAAATAAAAGCGATTTAGTAAGCAGTATAAATATTTTCGAATTGTATAACGTGTATGCAAAAGCAAATATATATATTTATTTATAAAATAGAGATTGTCGTCAATAAATAAAATTATATCACCCTTTTATATTTTTTTACTTCAAATTGTATAAAATATTATATAATTTACATTTTATTCTAATATATTTATATATAAAAGACACGTGCGACATGCAAATTATATGCATATTTGATAGAAAAAAGAAAAACTGTGAAAAAGATGTTGGAAAATTTGTTTAAATTTATATAAAATAATATATGATGATGAAAGTAATATGATGATGATAGGAGCATATACACGCGTGTATAGAATTGAATTTATAATGAATTAATGATATAAAAGAAATTTTCTATTCCTTCTGTTATATGATAAATTTCATCTATCTATCCTTCTGATGTTAAATATTTTATATATATATAGAGATTTTGTTTTGTCATCCATATTCATTTTATTTTATTATAAATTATCTCATTGTAAATAGGTAATTTTTCACAGATTTTTTTTTATTCAAATTATATAAATAGGATGCTAATGAGAAGAAATACTTTGATATGTTTTTGTTTTTTTTGGATTTTTTTACCATGAAGTCAAGTTAAAGTTAAATTACTATATAAATTTAGATATTTTTGTCAAAGTTGTGATTGTAGATCATATAGAAAACATTTTTAAATATAAATATCCCTTTTAATGTAAAAAATGATTTCTTTCTTTAAATATATTTGTAAAGTAGTGATTCAGAATTATTATATTATATAGTTTAGCAATATTTTTATTCGTCCAATTTTAGAAATGTAAATACAACAAAAAAAATGTAATACAACTATCATTTAATATATATAGCAATAGAATATGGTTTTTTGATGAAAACCAAAAACAACCAAAAGTCAAAGTCGATACAAATAAAAACCGTATACCAAAAAAAAAACATAAACAACCACAAGATCAATATCAACAATATATGTATATTCACAATTCCACATCGATATGTACACAAGACACAACCTCAAGGCATATATTATTTATTTTTTTGTAAATTTATATTTAATATAATAATATTTTGGATTTAAAACATTATAATAAAATAATATAATCATGAAAATTGCATTATTCATTTTGAATAATATTCAATAAGAACTAATAAGAGATATAATAATAATAAGAAATAGTGTGTGATTTGTTTTTCGAAAAACAAACATTTTTGTTGTAAGGGATGCTATATGGTGGTTTACATATGTCTTTCTATATAGATATTCAGGATATTAAGTGTATTCGATGAATGACTCACGTGTCTTAAGTCGGCATAATTCTTATAATTGTGTTTTTTTATATCGTTAAGAGACACACATTTTTCAAATATCTGGTTCAGGAATATTGAAGAATTTCAGTTTATATAAAGAGTTTTTACTGCACTTGCTGCTGTTTTGTAACTTCACTCCCGCTGATTCGTGTTCTGTAATATGTACCCGTAAGAAACCTTAATTCTTTAAAATTGTGTTGTTTGAATTACATTTTTAAACGGTAATTTTTACTTTAACTATCCTTCAAAAATTACGCGAGCAAGGCTTACCGATCCATATCATAATTTCTGTTAGATGCAATATACTACAATTTTTTAAATATTTTATATAATGCAATGCATTCAATTAAAGGTATAAATAAATCCGATGGTTGTCTTCATAAACGAATTATTATATTTCTATATAATTCAATTCGAAAATATATTTCTAAAATTAAAAAAAAAAAAATATATTGTTAAAATTATGTTATACACGAGATTATCTCCCATTCAAAATATCTATGTTGTATTGTTATATGTTTGTTGTTGATTTGTTACATGTTCGTGTGGTTTAAATAAATGCCGAATAATATTTTGTTCACAGAAAATAACATGGTATATATATATATATATATATGAAAATATTCATATTGATTGTTGTATAGCAGCTCTCTATATATAGATATTAATATCAAAAGATATAGCATATATAGTGGTAAAAACATGAAGTGAAAAAAAATGTTTTTAGAAAACCTGTAAGCGATATTATATATATGTACATAATATACATGTATATATACTTAACTATATATATAATATAGTTTATTGTTTACAATATTATATATTATAATAAATATATGTAATAAATGTAATAATAATAATAATTATAAATGTTATTACTATTATTAAAATTATTAAGGTAAACCATATAATATATAATTTAATTATCTGAACATGTATGTCCATATGTATTTATCGTTATATATAGAGATGACTTTGTGTGCTTTTTTAACAATATATATTTATGAAATGTATTCATATATGCGTTAAATCCGATTGATGATTATGAATAAACTTATTATATAAAAAGGAAATTATTTATTTATTAATTTTTTTTTTCGTTTTCAATATGTATATAATTTAAAAATTTAACACATTTTGGTATATTATTATTAATATATATATATCAGTATCAGTGCAATTGACTTAATCAATTAATTTCTATATGGATTTGGGCAAATAATTTATAAAGTATATGGGATGTGTCCAAAAGGATGTATAACATTAATATTAAATTGATTGAATTATGTTTATATCAAATATGATTTAATTTTTGCCTCATTGAATTTTTATTCCTCAATACGCTAATCTTTTTATTGTAAAACATATCGACATTTATTTACTATACACATTTATATACAATTTTCTTAATAATATACAGTTTGCATATTAAAATTTGTTTAATATATATATGATCATGCTTTAATGTTCATGAATGATTTAAGTGTGTCAAGAATATATATATAGATCTTTTTTGTATTTGTATAAATATTTTGTTGTTCATAGCTTATTTATAATATTACATTATATTGTATATATATAAATGTAAATGAATTTTTTGTTTCTTTTATATTTGTGTATATATAACATAGAAAAATTAATTAAATTCTTTATAGATTTGTAATGTGATATACGTACACACACCCATATTTTTTTTGAATGTTTTAATATTATAATAATTATTATATTTTATATTAAATATATTTACATTTTTTTTTATATAAATATATACATTTATATTAAATAAAAAAATTATCATTTAAATGCTTTAAGGTAAATATATTTTTTTCAATTTTTTTCTCCCTTGACTGTGTGATACTAACATATTATAATAACTATTTTATCTTGACTATATGTTTATGTTATTGATATTAAATATTGAACAAAAGAAAAAGTAACAAATGCATTTAAAAATTATTATAACATTGAAACTAATTTCAATAATATTTTAGTTTCTGGATTAGTATATATAGATATTCATGGAAACTTAATGATATATTCCATAACGACTCAGATATTTAATTTGAAATGTTTTTGTATACCCAATCGATTTCTGGAACATTTGTTAACAATCATATTGAAAAATTTTACTATTATTTTCCTTGTATCGATTTTTTCAGAGTCAAACATTTTTCAAAAATGTCCAAGTTGATTTCTGCAATAATATTAGGCAAGATTTCCTTTGAACAATTGCTCCGTAGAATTGAGGATTTTTGAAAATTCTTACACATTATTTTTCATTGAAAACTATTTACCAAATCAATTAGAATCTTTAAAAATTCTTCTTTGAAAACGTTTTTGAAATACTTATAATTCATTTAAGTTGATTCAATTATTGTAATAACTTTATCATTTTAATTATTGGATGCATTTTTTTATTATTATTTTCACAGTATACATGACAGTGAGCCAATTCCATACTACATGACAGAAATGTCTAAAGAAAATTGAAATAACATTATAAATGCTATTAGAAACAGATTTTTTATCAATCAAAGCAATTTTCGAATGACAACGAATATCATGCGATATATATGTATATAAATAATATGTGTTTCTAATTCGCATTATTATATATATTCAATTTAAATGAAAAACAATTATGTAAAATACCATCTTTTAACTTTATATATGCATGCAACAATATATATAAGATAACTTCTAAATAATCTGTTAAAAATTTTAACTGCATATAAATTCATATATATATATAGGTATATAAATTTACTTAGATAATATATATATATGTATTATACCTGGTATATTATAAAGTACTAAATAAATGAAAACATAATAGTTATTATATATGTTTAAATATATGTAATTTACCAGTAAGCAGCAGCAGCATTATATATAAAATAGATGAAAAGTGACGTGAAAATCACAGTTATCAAAGTTAAAGTGCACTGATTTTTTTCTTCTATATACATATATATATAAAATATAATGATTTAAATTCTCCTACTGTTGTAAAGGTAATAAGTTGAATATAGTATTATACGGCAATATATCCAAGTTCATATATATAAATAAATATATTTTTAATCACAAGTTTATAAATAAGAAACGCGATAAATTTATATTCTTAAACTTGATATAAATTACATATATATCTATGTAGATGTACCATATATATTGATGTTCCATAAATGTAAAATATCGTATTTATATATAGATATAGATAGTGTATAATAAATGATATACATGCAGATATAATATGAATACATCAGGTAGTAATATTTATCCATGATAATAATAAAAATAATATAAATATAATTTATATATAAAGAATTATAGATGTTGTTAAACAAATGAAATTCTTATGTATATATATTATTTATATTACACATTGATGGAAATGCATATATATCTATATCTATCATATATATATATAAAAGTTAATGTTAATATTCTTGATGCAAACACGAAATGGTCATTAATTTAAATTAATTTTTAAATATAGGAAATTAAATTTTTACCATATACAATGAATATATACATATATAGAATAGAAAATGTTATATACTATATAATATGTTATATTTACAATTATACACGCATATAGCCATAGTCTATACTATAGAGATATGATATATAACTTAAATATCACATTTACTTATTAAAATATTTTTTCTAATTGGCATTATAAATGTTTGGGTAAATAAAAATTTTTCATATATAAATAGATTCAAATTTCCGTATAAATACAAATATAAAATGTGATTTTATATACAAAAATTTCATTGAATTACAATTGAATTTATTAATTAATGTTGATTTCTGTGATTATGTGTAAAGTTACATTTTCACCATTAAGAAAATTATATAAAATTAAATCTAAACATTTCGTGTATAGAGAATATGAAAATATATATATAATCTTGATTAACCCTGAGATCTGAATACATATTCTTATAAAATTTATTTATACATATAAATAAACCTACATATAATTCCATTATGTCTGGTTCATTCGCAAATAACGCAGATAACATAATATACCAAAGTAGATTATTCTTATAATACCTATTTTATTAATTTAATTCAATATGAATTGTAAATTAACTAAACCTATATATAGTAAAACAGACATTGAGCCTTTTTATTATAATTCTCTTTACAAGTAGCTCTATATGTGATATGATTTAGTTATATTTATTATATAGACACGAATGAATCAAACAAATCAAAAGAAAAAAATTATAATAAATAATATATGAAGAAAAAAAAATTGCGTGCTATTCTACATTAAAAAAAAATTGTAGAATTCTGTTCATGTTTTTTCTATTCTTATAATAAAATTAAGTTGAATATATTATTTTATTTTTTTTTTTTCATTACAAAAAAAAACAGATACCAATCCTAAAAGAACGTATACACATTTTTCACTATTATAATACCAAAATTATTCGCTTTTCAAATTAAAAAAAAATATTATTATTTTTTTGCTATTATTATTATTATTATTAATATATTGATATAGATTTTGAATATAACGTACAAATATATATAGAAAAAAAATTAAAATCAATTCATTTTTCACACATAACAACCTTCTTTTCATTTATCTATTTCTATATATAGTTTATACAATATTGTTTATTAATAAAATGTGTATCACGCAAATCTGATTTGTATATATATATATGATATATATAAATATATATAATATATATATATATATGGTATATATAAATAAATAAAATATTTACTTACGATTTATAGAGAAAATATGGTAGATATACATTTTTTTAGTCTCTATTGTATTGTGTTGAATATTTTCATTCAATAATAATATTTGCGGTAATCATTGTTGTATTTTTTGCAGATAGGAAATTCTAAAATTGTGGTATAAAATACCAAATTTGTCTACAAAACTCTATATTCGGCAGATCTTTTGAAATATATACACAGGCAAACGAATATACTTTTTAAATTGTTATTTAATTTATAGATTAAGTAAACGGTTCAAATTTCGTAAATAAAATAAAAATAATTTAATTTTTAATCTCATTGTATTTCAAATATGATCCTGTACAAAATGATCAACTCTAATTGTGTGAGAATGGCTTGATAATAAATTATTAATAAAAAAAAAATATGAATTCATAAAATGTTTCTTCTTCAGATATTAAGGTTATTATTATTATTATACACATAAATATACGTAAAAAAGATAAATGTTTTTTTTAAAAGAATAAAATAAAAAATAATCTTTTTTTTTATATAACACACAATCATAAAACATTATATTTGACAACAAAATTGGTCAAGTTATAATGTCAAACTATAAATAAATTTATGATTGCGATATTTATGAAATTTAAAAAAAAAAATATAAATTATTATTATATATATCTTGGTATAAATAAAAATATTTACATGTACATAAAAATATAACACTATAATGATATAATTGAGCTTTTTATTATTGTTTTTTTTTTTGCTTTTCATTATTCTTTATCATATATATCATGTATATATATATATTAGATTCAACTTTTTATTTAAATTATTTGAAATAATACCAATTATTGTTGATGTGATATACATTCAAACAGGTCAATATCTAATAATGATCATCATGCGGTATAAAGTATTCGATATTCGATCTAATCCTGGGTAATTGTTTGATTTATTAACATATTCGTATCCATATGTATGTAATTTAATATCAAGAAGTAGATTAAATAAGATGCAGATTAGCGATTTATTTTTTGGGAACATTTTTAATATTTTTTGTATACCGGAGAATTATATAGCAAATCATTAAAAGTTCTGAAAATCATACATGGAAAATTGTTATAGAGAAAGATACATTCTTCTGCTGAATTTTCCAAATTTGGCAATTTTATAGAGCAGCTCTTTTTTAATTATATAAACACCATATTTGTGATTTAAGGTTAAATTGAATTTTCCAAACAAGATGTTCAAAAAAAAAAAATTTACAATAATATAAGAATGAAATTGAGTTAGGCTAATTAATACAAATAGTTATACAAAAATTTGGCACGTGTATTCATTACAAGACCATCTCCATTCATAAGTCATATATATTTGTTGTAAAGAAAACATTTTTATAAACAAATAAAATGGTATTATGAATGCTAATTTTTATGTAATACTATAAACTGTATTAGTTACCATATATCAAAAAAATTCTTTTAATTTTTTTTTTGTTCATCAATTTATATATATCGTTTGATAATACATATTTGTAGCATTTTTTTTTTGTTTATAAATGAATATATATAATGCGGTTAATTTCGTTTCATTTGCAACTCACAGAAAAATAATAAAATAACAAAAAAAAAATTAATTGCTTAAACATGCGGCGCGGGGTTTTTTTTACTATATAATTATAAACTAAAAATATAAGAATTAAAAAAAAACAAAACATTTATACTAATGAAAGCATGATTTTTACCTAATGGATAATAATTTTAATGTTTTTTTGTTTGTGGTTTATTTCTAATTTATATATAAATATGAGTATATATATATAGTAAAATTATAGATATATACACAATTCTATTTAAATTTAGTCAAACTTAAAAATTACAATAATGAATTAAGTTTTCGTATATGTATATATATATATTTATCAATATATTGATGATGAGTAATATTTTAATATATATGGGGAATCTTTTATATATGTAACACTTCGTTCAATAATGTGTGTGACTGACACATAGATGGCGTCCCTAGAACTAAATCAATATTTTTTTTCGCATTTGGCAACCTTTTTAGGCTTGCTGTCAACATCATATGTTAATCAGATCATTTGTTTACAAGTTACAGTGCTATAAGTGACGCTATTTTTGTGTTTTAAAAAAAAATGAATTCAAAGCAATTCCGTGTGCTGATTTATCATTGTTTTTTAATGAAAAAAAATACTGTTCAATGCCAGGAATGGCTTGAAAAACATTACTCGGACTCTGCTCCATCAAAAAGAAGCATTTGTTATTGGTATGCCGAATTCAAACGTGGTCGTACAGACACCGATGACATTCCATCTACTGGAAGGCCAAATGACGCTGTTATTCCGGAAAACGTTGAAAAAACACTGAAAATCATTATGTCCAACCGTAAAGTGAAAGTGAGGGAGATTGCTGACATTCTGAAGATATCAGCAGGCAGTGTACAAACCATAATACACGAACATTTGGGTATGAAAAAGGTGTGTTCCAAATGGGTGCCGCGTTTGCTCACACCGGAGCAAAAACAACAACGAACCGATGATTCAAAGAGCTGTTTGGACATGTTTACGCGCAATAAGTCGGAGTTTTTGCGACGGTACATCACAATGGATGAAACATGGATCCACCATTTCACTCCAGAGTCAAATCGGCAGTCTGCTGAGTGGCATGCAGCCGGCGAAAGCCGCCCAAAGCGACCAAAGACGCAGCAGTTGGCTGGCAAGGTTATGGCGTCTGTATTTTGGGATGCGCATGGAATAATATTCATCGACTATCTCCAGAAGGGGCAGACCATCAACAGCGACTATTATATAGCGTTATTGGAGCGTTTGAAAGTCGAAATCGCAAAGAAACGGCCTCATATGGCGAAGAAAAAAGTGTTGTTCCACCAAGACAATGCACCGTGTCACAAATCAATGAAAACGATGGCAAAATTGAACGAATTGGGCTTTGAATTGCTTCCCCATCCACCGTATTCTCCAGATTTAGCCCCCAGCGACTACTGGCTCTTCGCAGACCTCAAAAGGATGCTCCGTGGTAAGAGATTTGGCTCAAATGATGAAGTAATCGCCGAAACTAACGCCTATTTTGAAGGCAAAGAAAAATCGTTTTACAAAGGCGGTATCGAAAGATTGGAAAAGCGTTGGAATGATTGTATCTCCATAAAAGGGGACTATCTTGATGAATAAAAACGAATTTTGGCAAAAAAATGTGTTTTAATTAATTAGTCACACACATTATTGAACGAAGTGTTACGTACATATACGAATATATTACATTTTTAAAATACTTTAAAAATTAAACAAAAAGAAAATCGATTATTACACATATCATAAAATGTATTCTCAATGTATTATTTATTTATTTTTTTTTCGGTGTTATATAATTAAAATCAAATCAGAAACAAAAATAAAATCAGCTTAAATATACCTGCTATAACATTACACAAATATATATGCTATTTTATGTATTTAAGAAACTTAAAATCTTATATAACATATAAGTAAAATGATAGATAAATAAAAACTAAACGTTTATTTCCACCGTTGAATATTTTTCATTTTTGCTTGGGGCTAATTTACTTAACATATGCGGTAAAATTTATTATTTTCATAAAGTTCTAATTTTGTTTTTTGTTCTTTTTTTTTTTTGCTTATTCAATCAAAAATATATATACAATATCATAAATCAATTCACATTTATTCAAATGCATTAACAATATTGTATATATAGGTAAAGCAACGATATGATTTAAGTAACAAATAAAAAAACTTTATAATAATACCTTTTAATCCCATTATATATATATAATTTTCAAGTGTCTTAACAAAAAAACAGAATTTATAATTTTAATATACTATATATATTAAATTGACAACCTAAAATCATAGTTAACAATTAGTGATCTTTTATATATATTTAAGTTACTATAATTAAAATAATTTTATAGTATTAAATTTATCACATGAATCAAATAAATATAGATGCAATAGATGCGACTTCTGCACATCCCTTATACAGGTATTGAATATCAGCTATCAGAATAATATATATTTAACAATTTTCCATATAGAACAATGTATTATGTTATAGATAGCGAATAAACAACACGCGATAAAGTATTACATTTTTAAAAAGAAAAGATCAGTTTTTTTATTTATATACAGGTACAGAATTATATGATTTCATTTGATTGACAGCCGTAAATTTGAGAAAAAAAAAATCGAAAATAAATATACCAAAAGAAAAGTGAGATATATTTATAAATATGTGTGTATAAACAACATATTGTATATATATACAAAATCAAACATATAACAACAATATTTTATTTTTTTTGTTCACGTTTATATATAATCACAGTTTATATAATAAATAAATATATATATATATATATATTAAAAAACTTGTAATTTCGGAAAATTAATATTATTTATAATCATATCTTTTCAATGATTTATTACTTAAAAAAATATATATAATCAATCTTATAAAAAAAGAAAAAATTTTTTAATAATAATAAATTAATTTTTAATTGCACTTACACAGGTATTTTTTGAAATTTTTTTTTTTTGGTTCATTGTCATTATTTAATTTTTTTTTATTTATATATTCGTTTCCTTATTTATATATATATATATATATATAAATTTTATCCATAATTGTTGAATGAAAGAATTTTTATGCAATTTCTTTCGGTATAGATTAAAGAGAGATTTTTTTAATTTACTTATATTTAAATATATGCAGTTTATTTGTAATTATTATAAGTTTTTGAATAATATATTTAAATAATTTTAATGCATAAAAGAAAAAGAAATGTTTTGGACTCAATTTTAATATATATTAAGGATTTACTATTTATATGCGGCATGAGTAAATTCGTATGGTAAAGTGAATAGAATAAGTGTATAATATTTGTATTAACATTTATAACCCAAATTATATCATTCTTCATTCAATTAAATCATTTGAGCCAAATGGTAAACCACTATGCTTAGTATCTAATCCGAAAACAATCTAAAGACGTATACTGATTTATATATAGACAAAAATACTAGAACTATAAGCTTTTATTAATTATCCTATATATACATATATAGCATATATGGATGTTATGTTTCATGGTAGATTAAATATATATAAATATATTATAGTATAATATATTAATAATGATGCATAAAATCAATTTCAAAGCTATACAGCGTATATATATTGAACTATTATACGTGTTTACACCCAAGCACATGCCATCCATAGAGCTCATGTGTATAAATATGGCAGCATTTAATCATTTATATATATTTATAGATTAACTCTAAAAATAACTCTAAAAAATATGTTTATAATTAATTTAATAAAAAAATTTCTATATATATATATATACATCTATGTATAGTTGTACCAACGTAAAACGGCAAAACCGCATATATATATATATATATATATATATATATATATTAATAAAAATGAATTTATAGATATTAATATAATTATATATATGTTTTACATACGTCAAATATTACATGGATATATAAATATTAAATATATATATACTGGGCATATATGTATCAAAATTCATGGTCAAGTCATTAATATATGATCAAAAGAAAGTCAAATGATGCCAGATGGCTTAATTTGTTAAACAAATGTTTGTTAAATATGTTTATAATGTATCGTAAAAATATGTTTATATATTGACGAAGGTACATTTCTATTACTCGAAATGAAAATCATAAATATAAATATTTTACAAATATATTAATAAAAATCCATTATATAAATGATCATATATATATATGTTAATAATTTTAGAGAAAAGTTTTTCTATACATAATAAATGGAAAATTAACTATACAATAATATACGATAATATACTAACCGATAATACCTATATGGAGAAAAAAAAACACAAATAAACAAATAACATGTGTATAGTGTGGTTAATTCGTTCATAATTTTATATGTGCGGTTATGTATATAAAGACGTATTTTGGTATTTATTACACATATTTTTCCAACTTTCCTTTTGGGTCTTTTTTTTTTTATTAATTTTTATCGTACAAATACTTCGTACAAATAAACATTTATACTATATTATGATAATTCAGGAATGTATGTAATGTGTATTTATTTATATACAATATCAAGAGTGCATTAAATTCTTTTTCATATGAATATATATGTAATGTACTATATACTATATGTGTGATGTTCCATATATATAATAAAACATACTTGAATTATTTTATATATATATATATATATATATGATTATATATACATACAATAATAATAACAAAAATAAAAAAATATAAGTATATATATATATATATTGACGCTTCAAAGTTTATTTATTAGAATTAATCCAGAGGGATATAATATAAGTACAAGTATATTGAGAATCAAAATAAAACGCCTTTTCGTAAATTTATAGCACATATAAAATAAATATAAATATACATATCGATAAATATACGCATAACGGCATAACGCATACATACAGTGTTCGTATCTATAATATACGAAATGTATGTGGAAAATTCACAATTCACATTCATAAAAGAATATACCATATATAAGTGTAATGAATGTTAACTATATATACATATATATTGAAATTGTTTGCGGTGGTGGCATATTTGTGACCATATAACCCTCTTTTAAAAGCATACATAAGGGTGCCTGAAAATGTGGATATGCGTTTATGTTTTATATATATAGATAGATATATGAACTAAAATAAAAAAAACTATAAACATTTTTTTTCTTTCAATTATTTTTCTATATGTGGGAGCATGGGGATAATGAAATTTTAATGTGATTTTTAATTTTTAAAAATCATTATTTTTAATTTGATTTAATTCATATATATACATATTATAATAAATATGGTTAATTTTGTTTTAATACATAAATTATCATCTAAAGGTAAAGTTTTGAATTTGACGAGATCCATTTACGTTTTATGAATTCCCAATCGAACACATTGCGATGTGTATTTATTTAAATAATTTCTATAAGTTCTAATTCAATCCATTTAAATGAATTATTTTTAACAAAAAAAAAAACAATTTCGAATACAATCGGATAGTGATTGAAAACAATATCGTCAAAT
Source organism: Dilophus febrilis (assembly GCA_958336335.1). Classification (NCBI taxonomy): domain Eukaryota; kingdom Metazoa; phylum Arthropoda; class Insecta; order Diptera; family Bibionidae; genus Dilophus; species Dilophus febrilis. The sequence goes on from OY284468.1 coordinate 39,203,459, forward strand.
GTAGTTTATTTATAGGATTTCGAGGTTTAGATATTTTGAAGAATCACATATATAATATATATAAGTACATCTAAATGTATATAAATAAAATGCAATCGATATATCCACTAATCATTTGTTTAGATATACAAACGCACATACGAATCTTAAAAACATTTTTTTTTTAAATTATATACTATATATACTAAATATACGCAGATAAATAAATAAATATAAGTAAATTTTTTCATATAGATCTATATATATAAAACATTTTGAATCCAATATACTGCCTGTAAATTTAGTGTAGGCGTGTATCACACATAAATCACATTGAGTGCACCCACTCAGAATTGTATATATATATACATAAATATCAAAAAGATATATCTATTATTATCTAACTAACAGCTCTATATTTATATATAACTGAATGCATTCATGCACTTTTTATTATAACGATATACAGTGTATATAAATTTCCCTTAAAATGTTATGCACTTATTGTATAGTAGTATATATGCGCATTTTCTAACCCTAACTAAATGTTTATACTCTATATATATCAATAAATAAATACCATATAATGAAAATCATCACATTCACATCATTATATGCGTATAAGCACATGCGAATGTGATATTTGGTTTGATGGTAAATTAAGTATGACCTTATAGAATGTGACTGATAAGATTAAAATCAATGCAAATATACAATTGAATGTGCGATTATTCAATTATCAAATCTTATATAATTTTTTAACAATTGTTAAGTAAATACTCGTATAAATATTCTATAATACTTATTTTATTGAATATTTGACAGCAATAATTTGATAATCATAATAAACATTTTAATAACGATACAGATACAAAAAGGATAAAGACAAAACGGTTATTAAGATATGTCAACAATATATATTGATGCGGTATTTGAATACATATAAGATTTTTTTTATAAATTAAGAAAATGTATAAGGATAGGTAAGTTATTTACGATACAGAAAAATCCGTGTTTTTAAAATACAAAAAAAAAACCACAAATATAATAATAATAATAATGATTAACGAAAAACTCAGCACATGTTTATGTCAAAATTGGCAGACAATCGATCAGTAATATGATTGCTTTAGGCAATACAACCCCTTTTTTTTTGTTTTAAGGAAACATAATATCGGTTTTAGCTATATATATATGTAGTAAATTATGCATATAAAGTATAAGCTCACACAATATATACAAATGATTTATCATTAGCTTTCCATTACATTTCTGATTATATATATGTAATATATGTATATAGGATACCACCAATATAGATAGTTTTTTTTTCCTTTGATATGTATAGATGTAATAAAAAATATGCATATATATCATCTGTATATCAGAATTAATTTATGTATCATTATTTCTGCAAGGTATTTGTTGTAGTTGTTGTTGTTGCTGGCATATATAATATATAATGATAATTTACTGAAATTTGTTTTTCATTTTCTATATATAAGAAATATTTTTTCCTTGTTGATTTTCTTAACGAAATTACGTATTTAGTTATATGGAGTAATAAATACATATAAAATGTTACGTAATTATTGTTGTGGTTCAGAATATTAAGATGATGCGATTGCTAAAAGATGTAAATTTTACATGAGTGTTATAATATTAAAAAATATAAAATTTAAATATATTGTATATAGATGAGGATGATGATGATAATGATTGGGACAATGTTAATGATTTTTAATAAATATAACATATAACATATTTTATGTAAAAAAAATTATATGTATATATAATAATAATAATAATAAATTAAAATATTATTATGAAAATAACTATAATTTGCGCTCTAAATCATGTCGTATATATAAAACATTGGTACATATATTTTATTTTTCACTTATTATATGTTATTATTCAATTAACACATTCAAGTTTTTTTTTAACTTTTAAAAAAAAAACCTCTTTTTTTTGTTGTGTTTTACTGATATTATTGTATAATATTAAAATATATATATATTTATTTAAACAAATTTAACTGGGCGATTAATTAATATCTTATAATTTATCTTATCAATTTTATGTTGTAAAATTTTCGATATATGCAGATATAGAAAATTTTGTATATTAAATTAATATTTTAACTTTGCATTATTTATATTTATATTGAATTTTATATATAAAATAAAGAATTAATGTTTTATATAAGTATACAGCTTGTGCTGAAATCTTTTTTCTTTTATTTTTTGTAAATAAAAATGTAGGTAGAAATATAAATTTTATATATACATCATTAATTTAATTTACATATTATACAAATATGCTAAAAGATAATTGCAAATGTATTTTTTTATAAATATTTTTTAATATATTGTCAATATGCGCGATTTTTGTAGTTTGAATTCTAATAAACTTGTTTACATATGCTTGAGTATAATAATAATAATTATGCTATATAGATAAAATCAGTCTAATAATTTTATGTTTATATTAAATATTTTTAGTATTATTATTATTATATTACAAAATATGTTTATTTATATATAAATATAATTAAATGTATACAATATTGCATAATTTCTTCAATAGTATTGATATAATCAGAACAGAACAGTGCCGTGTATATTTAAAGTTATGAATTTCAAGTTTCGCGGCTGATAAATTATTTCAAAAAATTTGATCCTTTTTCTATATAATTCACCCTATAAATTATAATTTTAAGATAAGATTCTTTTTAATTAATTTTTTAATTAAATAAAATTCCAATTTGTATACTTTTAATAAATTATAAACATTAATTTTATAATCCAATATATAATGAAATATAAAAGACCCTGTGTTAATAATATATATACTATTTTTAATTTAATACATGGGTTATTCTTTCTATAAATTAACTTATAACCATTAACTTAAAATATAAGATAATGAAATGTAAATATAAAATTATTTGAAAGTAAATCAATTACGGTACATATTAATAAAAAAGCCATATAGTATTAAAAAAAATTGTTTATTAAAATTATCTGTATTTATTATCTACACATATATTATAGATTAAAATGAAAATGCTATGAGCAATATTGCGATTACTTTACAATTCTCTGCTATATATTCATTAAATTGATAAAAAAAAGCAGTACATACAAATAATATTCATTATTTGATTAACATACAATATAGAAATAATTCGGATTAACATAGAAAAAATTGGATATAAATATTTCAGATAAATCATCACAATTTATTTAATGTAAATCGATTAAATGATTGAAATATGTTTATAAAATGTTTAAAAAGTAGATCGCTTATAAAGCACGCAAAACAAACAATTGCATACACATCCAATACGTATAACATTCACTATACAATTTGTATATCAATACATATGTTTTAATTTCGATGAAATATAATAAATACAATCAATATTGTAATATCATATGTAATATTATATATGTTAAGGCAAATACAAAACAAAAGCATTTCCTATATACAGATGTACAATAACACATATTGTTTATATAATTATTCATTTATTAATTCATTGAAAATCCATTAATTTTTCCTTTATATAATTGAATTGACAATCAAATTTATTTTACAATTTATCATTCATATAATTTTACATTGATTACATATTAATAATTTATTATATTATCACGCCATATACTTATGCATATATACATATAATATTTCTGATGTGATAAATTTAGTTTTTTTTTATGCAACAAACCATTTTCAATACATGTGTCCCTATACATATATTGGGGTTTTTTTTATAATATATATGTACAATCAATTTATAACTACTGTATATGAATAGCATCGAAAAGAAAATTAACCATTCTATAATTTATCTATATATAAAGAAAATTTACAATACCTAAAAATATAACTATATACTGGTATATATCATAAAAATATATATACATAATTTGTATTCAAAGTCAGGTAAATACCCGTACATAATGCAAGGTATAATAAGGTATATAATAATGTTTTATATACACCATATTTATAAGTATGATTATGTATATAATATATAAAAGATATATAGACACATTTTACTAATATTGTAAACAAAATGTACATGGAAAAAAAATTAAATAAATATCTGACGCAGTAATTTTCTCCACACCTTGTTAATTCAGAAATAATGACTGCTTTATTTGGATTGTAATCATTATCATTATTAAAATATATATTATTAATATTATCATTATTGTTATTATTATTATTATTATTATTATTAAACAACAAAAAATTACTATAATTATTAAAACACGTGGTGTAAATTTTTATATAAATGTACTTTATGATGGTATATAATAACTCGTGACAGAGGCATTAGAAAATTTATGTATATTATACATACCTTTATATATATATAAAATGGTAAATATATTTATATTTTTAAGCAAGTGTACAAAAAAATAAAAATTCTAATGATAAAAAAAAATACATTAATAAATCAATAATAATACGTATACAGTACAGGGTATATATAAATCATATATAGTATATATGATATAGAGAATTTATAACACAAATATATATATATATATAAAATGATTATATCCAAAGGAATTACAACAGTTTCAATTAATTGAGTTCACTATATATATTTAATGGAAGCGAATATTTGATAAATAAAATGCATATAAAAGTATTCTATTTATATATATTCGTCGTCGTGAAAATCGTCGTGTATTATTCGTACAAATAGAATATTGAATAATTATATTATTAATTCATTTCCGCATATTTTCACCTATATATATATTTATATAAATGCTCAATAATATCAATAATATACCTGCCTGCCTGCATATATACATTTAGTACATATTTATATACAAATTATATAATATATTGATATTCATTAAAAATTCCCGCAACCGTTATTTCTATGAAATCCGCGATACTTATATAATTTATAAAATATCCCATTGTAATTATTTTATATAAACGTAAAACTATATATAGAGCAATTAATTAATATAATTATTATACAGAAAAATGCGATATAATCAACAACGTTTATGAAATGAAAAGAGAAATATACAAATTATTTTGTATATTATATAATTGCATAATTAACTATACATATTGTATATTTTGTATTAAATAATTCATCATAAAATAATATTGAGTATTTGTGAATATTCAAGTTTTTTTTATAATATCTATATACATATTTTTTGGATTGTTTTTGATAATTATTCTTTTTCTTTTTTTGTATATATAGGATTATACGCATATAAGAACGTAGATATATTATTTAATTTGAAATGGTAATTTAATGATGTATTTACGAATTTAATATATGGTTTTATACATGAAGGTTTTGAAAAAGGATATTAGGATATTAAAATATGTAATTTTTCTAATGCAGCATATTTATGGCATACATCACTGTGTTTTTTCAAAACGATTATATAACGTTGTACTTTTTTAACATTAAGTTTTCACAAAAACTTAAAAATACATTTGAACTGAGCTTCCCTGATATAATTCATGCATTATACACACAAATGAATTTTCCAGTAGAAATGTATATTAAACAGGAAATTCACCATAAAATAGATATACTGATATATTTTCCTATAATTTAATTCAAAATAATAAATTTAATTTTCTTTAAAATTTTACAAACATTTTCTATGTACTAAAAAGCATATATCAAATTTTAAAATTATTTTGTAAATATATTTTTCACACCATTTTTGTTATCTATATATTATAATAATAATAATAATAATAATATATTGAAATAAATAAACTTTTTGACTTTTAAATGCAATTTAAAAAATGTATATGTTGTTAAATATGTATATTTATGAAGAAATTCGCTGCCACACAATAAAATAAAATATGTGAAAATAAACTATCTTCACACCATCGCAAAATAATACCATGTGGTTTTTGTAATATTTATATATATACAAAATGAAAATATTTATAAATAAAAGATAAAATAAAAAATGCATTGGATTTACTCACATATCAAATATGTAAGAAAACAAAATGTATATATGTATAAAAAAATATGCATGTAAATATTTAATATGAGCTATAATAAAAAGGATACGCATATTAATCCATTTCATACATATATGGTATTTAAATAAAAAACAATAAATAATGTTAAAAGAATTAATAATTTTTTGTTTTTTTTTTTGTTAACCCGAAATTGTATAGAAATTTATTGTATATTTTTATTATTATAATTGTAGGTTATATAAACACAACATATACAAATCGTGATTGGTATTGTTTTAGTTATATATTCATTCTATAAAAGATTATTTTATATTATATATTTATAATAATATATATATATATAAGAAAACCCAATTCGATTCGATTTAAGGAAATTAATATATATGATATATATATATATATATATATATATATAAGAGAATATTGTCTAAATATTTAAACATAATAAAATCAATTGTTTATCGCAGACAATCTTTAAAATATCTGTTTTTTTATAATTCTATAAGAAAATGATAAAGTTTAATGAATATTTGGGTAGGATTGAAATATTGTGTATTATATTTGATTAATTCAATTAGACATTTTTGAATGAAAACTGAAGGATATTTTTTTCTAAACACTTTTTAAAACATAATAAATGAGAATATTCCATTGAATTTTGTATATATATCACTATATTATTTTTGACACAAACTAAACTCATATATTATAAAACTTTTCATACATGTGATTGATTCATTCGATTACGTGTTGACATGTTTGTTATAGAACAGTAATGATTAATAAAAAAAATATATATATATCTAGAATGACAAATAATATTCTTCTTCAATTCATTTCATAATCTATAAACATAAATATATTAATAGATATATGAAATTGTGTACGTACATAAATTGAGCATATATTAGCAATATTTGTTTACACCTTTTAAATTACATCAATCGATGCATTCAAATACATTTAATGATATCGTACATATAAGAACGAAATTCTTACGATGTATATAATAATGAATGAGTGTTACATGAAAATTGATATATAAAAATCAATCAAAAATTTTGTCATATGACAAAATATATATAAAAGAGAATTTTATTTTTTTTAAATAGGGTTGAATGATATAAAATAAAGTTAATTATCTATTTTTTTTTCTATAAATATATGTAACATTTATCAATCTAAATTTACTATTATTATTATTTATCAATCAGTAAAAAGATTTTTATAGAAATTTTGTGATTATTTTATAATATATTTTTTTAACTAAAGGCTGATTGATTGGTCTGCTGTTATAGAGTATATATGAATTCTATCATTTTTAACATTTTAATTTAATTACACTTTTTTCCGTATACTATATATAAATATAGTGAATTGTAAAGATACATTTAACTTTTCAGGATCTCATTGAGATGTTATATTTGATGATCTTGAATGAGATGAAAGTATGTTTACTATGGTAATAAAAAGCTTAATTTAATTAAACATTTCAACCATAATTGCACTGAAAAATTATAATTTCTATATTTCAAATTTCAAGAGATAACAAAAAAAACAACAATTTTAATTCTTAGCTAATTTCATCTTTACTTTTAGCATTTTATGTACAATTGATACTTTTTAATTTAAAATGGTCATATGAAAAATCAATACTGCAACAAAAAATTATATTAAAATGTAGTATAGGTCAGGAATTTTTTTTTATAACAAACAATGGCGAAATAATACCTATATATATATATTTTGAAATATATTCTTTTATTTTTATGTTTAATTCGTTTAGTACATATATAAATGATAAAATGCATATACGTGGATGTATATTTTATAATTTTATATGTATATATAAGAGTACAATCATTTGTATATTTGTAGAAAATGTATATATGTATATACGAATGCTATATAAATATAACAAATTTTTATATTGTATATTTTATTTATTTTATTATTCATTTATATATATATACAACAGAGTATATATAAATTGTATATAAATAAAAACAAAAATTATTATAAAAAACTCAATATTTTATTATATATATATATTATTATTGAGGAAAAAACATTTTCCTCTTCGGCATTCCTTTTGTTATCTTAGAATTCTGTCTGTTTGTAACCTGTAATTATCATATATATGCGTATATACAGAGATATAGAGATATTATATACTTTACAGACAAAAGATGGTTGTTGTTATAGTAAAAATATAGGTATAAAAAAAAATACCTATATCAATATATGAATGAATATATAATAATAAAATACAAAACAAAGATTTGGAAAAGGATATAATATTAAATTGTGATACATTAATATTTTTTATTTATGCAACTCTATTTTCATATCGCGTTTATTTTCTTGATTTTATTTATTTTTTTTTGTCGAAATAAATATGTTTTTTTTGTTATTAAAAGTACATTAAATATGGCGTATTTCTCAAATAAACTGCCAATAAAATTAATTGAATATAATTTTAAACAGTACATGAATTTTATTGTGTATTGAAACAAATATTGAATTCTATAGGTCCACGAAAATGAACCATTACCTTTTCTCTATTTTTAAGCATTTATCTATGGCAGAGATTTATGGTTTAAATTTTGATACTTTAGCAGTTGTATAAAACCAATCAAATATAAATTGAACATTTTAATAAAATGTACTAAATGAATGAATAATTTAGACTGTTTTGCACGAGGAACTACATTAGCAATAGTAATTGTTAAATGTAAATGGATAAAAGACCTTTTTATTATATTTATGTGTGTTTATATATTGTTATTAACATACACATAAATCATACAAATCCGATGATTGCACTTAAAATTTATTTATATGCAAATCATGAAAACGTGTGCGTGTTTTTGATATCAAAGTGAAATAAAAAATTAAGTGAATATTCATTTGACTAATAAAAATATATATAGCATTTAGTATAACTTATTGAATAATAAACTCCATAAAAGAAATATGTTATAGGCATAAATGATAACAAAACTATAAGTAAAATGTAACAGAAACAGATTTCGCGTTCATATTTAAATCTATATTGTATCATTCGATCGAGATTAGTGTCTATATCATAAGATCTGCGTTATCCTTTTTGAACATTCATTAATAATATGTTTGTTTTAGGAAGTAACAAGATTTATAGAAAGTTTATAAGAAATGAAAAAAATAAAATGTCCAAGACGAAAATTTTAAATATTAATTATTGAGAAAAAATCAGAAGGGTGTTAATCAGTTTTATGGAATGATCGAAACAAAATCAAAAATGGAATTCATATACACATCATATAGAATATATGAATATACTCCGGTCATTCTACTATAAAAATTATATATATAAAAAAACAAAAGAGATGTTAAAAATCAATTTATATAATTAAATAATTATATATACGAATAATTACCATACAAAATCATGTAACGAAACGAGTGACATTAAAAAGAATTTCATTTAGTATTATTGGTATTATATATACATATATATATATAGAATGCATAGCATATAATATTTTTTATATATACACAATATATAGATATTTTAATAATAATTATACATACATATAATAAATGTAAATATACAATCATTATTATTATTTAATATTCATCCATCAAAAACAAAATGTGCAATCATCTGAAACACGTGTCATTTCAGTATAATTTATATACCATTTTATTTACTATACATGACTATATCCATATATGTATAAACAAAAAAAAAACAAATGAACATTTTTATTATTTAATGATAGTAATATAACAAACGATAATATATTACTAATATTTATAATGATAATAATATAATAACAATAATCATTTTGTGGTAAAACAAAATTAAAAGAAATATACAAATCAAATGAAATTTTAACATAAAATGATTTGTATATTTTCTTTATATACCATATTATATATTATAAGGTTTATAAACAATATGAAATATTCGTTTCCATCATCCATAGGTATTTTATTTTTGTTATATAATGTAAAATAATTGTAATTTTATTTTTAAATTAAATGATATTTTCATTATACATAAATTTAAATGTATAAATCAATTATTAAATGAATTAATATAAATGGATTATGGTTTGTTCTAAACTTATTCCAAGAAAATGTTTAAATATCCTAAAAAATTTATAGAAAACTTTTGATAAGAGTTCTTAAAGTGCTAGGATGTTTTAATACACGTTTATAATATAAAAAAATTTGATTAAAATATAAAAAATGAAGTTTAAAATACCTTTTATCTTTTCGACTACGACTGCATATTAAAATCTACCAAATTTATTGATTTCAAAGAAGGATCATTGTTTTTTTATATATTATCGATTTTCGAAATCACGTAATATATAAGATAATATATATATTGTATAGAAATCTGAAAATTAAAAAACAAAAAAAGTTATTAAAAATTTTGATTAGAAATTAAGAAAATAATCAGATAACATATAATATTTTAATGCGTTCATCACATTATATAATTTTTTTCACATTAACTAAATCTTTATATATAGGTAAATTTTTATGTTATGGCGCCGTTAAATCGTGGGATTAAAGGTTTATAGTTTTTTAGCCCATTTATATACAATACCGAGCAAGAAAGATTTCTTATTATTCATCGTCATAATTTTTTTTTACGCTTTATCAGTATCACATTTTTTTTTCATGATGTTAATCAAATAATAGTTTTTTTCTGCATGGAAGAGTTTCATATAGTTTCATGCTTCTAAATATATATATAGAATTAATATTCATTAAAACACTTTGACTAAATATACATGAACGATTTTGATCGGTAGTGTATATTTTATTTTATCATATTATATATGCTAAAAATTTGCTAATCCTTTATCTTATACATATAAGGGTATGTATGTATTAAATCTTTAAACACTATTAAAAAGAAGCATTTTATTTCAAAGGAATTGCTTAATATATACGCCTCTGTTTAATAAAGGTTTATTATATATATAAAATGTACATATTTAGTATATATATGGAATATATTATGAGAAAATATCAAATTAGCCCTATAATTATAAATACATATATAAGTTTTGGATAGTTTTTAATATAAGATTTTTTAATTTTAAAATCTTTATATTATATGTGATGTGCACTATATAATATATCACTAATATCCTAATATATAAACTTTATATATTTATTATTCATATAAACTTTTTGTATCATTTGGTATATTTAGTATCTATACATTTATTTAAAATTGCTCATTCTAATTTGGAGTTTTTGAAGGTGCTTTAAAAGTGGCTAAGTTATGAAAATGTTATGATTTTTTAAACCGCATTTAACATTTTCAATAACGGATAGAGTTTCAATTATTAATTTTATCCTATATCAACGATATGATTGTCCCTTTAAATAATTTTTGATTCATAAATAAATTGAAAGATTTCAAATTTTAAAATTCGGATATTTATAAATAGTAATTTTCCATTAAATTAAATTCTATAATTTATAAAAATATAATATAATGCTATTATTATTATTAATATGTCTCTTTGACTTTTGTTTTAATGCATATAAACTCGCAGACAAATATTATAATATACAAAATTTCTAATGAAAACCCATTAAATAATGGATAACATTATATTATATTTAATCATTTATAAAATTGTAGCATATATTATTTGTATATATACCTTTTACAAAAAGGAACAATACAACAATTAAACAGAAATGAAATGGTAAAAAAAAAATCACAAATAAAAAATGTTTATATATATATTTAATATGAATACGAGATATTTATAATATATATATATATAGAAAAGTTTGAAAGTTCTAAATACTACATTTACACAAAAAAATTAAAAAAAAATCGACCAACATTAATTATTCTTTTAATTATAGTTGTGGTGTATGTATATACCTATATAACAATTTACCCTCCTCATTGCGATATACAAATATCTATATATATATTTAGTATAATACATTTGTACATTCATGTATATTTAATGCGTATATTTCCTTAATTATACCAATTTTTTAATTTCAATTGATGACAGCTAAAACGTTTTTATTTTTCTGGATTTATATATATTAAAAATGCATTTATATATATTTTTAGTTTTGATAGATTATTTAATAGTACACATTTTTTTCTATATATAAATATTCATACAAATACGAAAATTGTATATTCGCATATATGAAAAGTACTTTTTCAGCATTTTATTTTGTACATTTGTTTAATTAACATTTATATATATATATATAGGCACCTTCATGGATGGATAAATGATAAATTTTTATATATATTAGTAAAAAATAACTATACGCATATGAACAAAAATTGAATAAAATTTATAATATATAGAAATATTTAAAAGGACCTAAATTTTGTGTTTAAATATTTTTTTTTGTTTAGGTTAGTTTGAACCATTTGAACGTAATACAAAAAAAAATATTCAAATGACATATATGAAAAATAAATACATTATATATATATAGTGAGAACTCTTGTTACCATATATATTTAATTAAAAGTATGTATATATATTATTATTTTTTGTTATATATATATCTTGTTTCATTTGACATATTTAATTACATATTGAAATTTTTTTGTTTTTGATTTAAATAATTGTATAGTACGAGAGTTATTTTGTTTAATTATATTTATTTTTTTTTTTGAACAAAAATAATTTGGATTATATTTTTATAAATTATAAATGGCAAATGATCATTGACATTTTTATATATTTTATTTTGTTTATTTTAATTTGAAATATATAGAGAATAAAAGTTCGTTTTTCATTTATTTCACATAGCAGTTTTACCATCGCCATTGTCCTGTAATTAAAATATATAAAATATTCATATATATTTATATATATAAATAGAGGTTAAATAAATGTATTTATAAATACAATTAATTGTATGCAAAGGAAAAACCAAAAAGCAAACGCAAAACGTGCGGTATATACTTTGACATATATGTATATAATCAAAATGTTTAACAATTGTGTGCTATATATAAATTTAATTAAAATAATATAATATATCATTTTGTGTTTTATTAAAAGGTCAAATTACATTATTATATAGAAAATATTTTTTTTGAAAATGTATAGACTTATTTTATGTATTCCAATTAATATGTTTTCTTTTATACATGTGAAAATTTATTATGCGTTTCCCACAAATAGATAATTGTTCTTATCTATCTTAGTTATATAAGTTAAAATAACATTTTTGTTGAAGCGATGAATTAACAAGTTAAGGCATTTTCTAGATATTAAATTATTAATAACTAAAATGTCTACTAAATGGTTAATTATAAATTAAATATTTCGATTACAAAGCAAATGGAAGTTATGTCTATATTTACACTTAGTTTATTTTTTATATTAAAAAACTGTATATATCCTTATAAAGAATAGTATAAGATACAAAGAAATTTTATACATAAAATTATGTAACTATAAAATCTTTGATTATACAAATTTAATTTACATTTCCTCAAAATATCTGAAATAAAAGAAAAATTATTATTCTGTAAAGAATTCTATATAAGAAGTCTTTATGATGTACGAAGAACATATACAAAAATCTTTTATATATGTACATACAAAATGTTGGCACTAAAAATAGCTTAAATTTATAAAATAAACCATAATTTTTAACATCGTATATAAATAGTTATATAATTTTATTTCAGCAATTTATATATATGCGAATAGTTTCAATGTTCTATGGTAACTACCGCTATAATGCAGATGCATACACATTTATGATAAAATGAAAAACTATATTCATATTTGAAAAACTGAATAAATAAAATTACCTCAATCAATTACGTATATATACATAATATATATTTTTTCTAAATTTACTACACAAATATCTGCGAGTCATATATACATATATATATGTTTTTCTTTTGTCATTTGCATATCAAAATTTTCTAAACCGATATATATATAGATGTATAGAAAACATTAGTCCTTTTTTTTATATTGTTCAAACAAGATCCGGTTATATCCCTTTACTATATGTACTCATACTCATATATATCTATATATGCAAAAAGAACAATACCACTAAAATTCCGGTTTAAGATACCCCACTTTATAAACATAATATATAAAAAATATCTACATTATTTTCTACCATACTGTAACAATTTTTATGTACCTTTTTTTCTATATATACATACTTTATTCATTCATTCAGTATAGATGGAGGAAAACTTATTTGTATCTATATATATATATATAAGTATACAAATGTATGCGGTATATTTATTCATATAGAACTGTTCGGTCATATTGTATTTTATACATCCATGAATTTATTTATATACATTTTCAATATATTGTGTTTTTATATGCATGTATACAAGACACACAGCACACAACAGTAATATTTCCTATGGTTTTTTGATGCATATAGTGTAGAGGATTGGTGGAAAAATTTTCATTAAAGGCGGTTCACAGCAGTGGGAGAAAAGGCGGAATTTTTAGGATATATTATATATATATATATATATATATATGGATTATAGAGTTGTATAGATGTGAATGTCATCATATGTGGAAAAACTAGTTTTTTCAGAATTTAATAAATTTAGTTATCACATCGACAACGTCTGAGAGATACATAAGTATCAGATTATTAGTTTTTGTTACATAGCGCGCCCACTAATAACTATAACAAAACAAAGTAAAACGAAAAAAAAAAACAAATATTTTATCAGTTAATATAAATAAATTTTTGATTTATTAGTTTTTTTTTTTTTGGTTTCGGTTGAGATTTATTATTTTTATTTATTTTTTTTTATTTGTATTCATATTCTATATTTGTTTGTTTCTTTATCGCTACATAGAAATATAGTACAATTTTAATTTATGAAATTTAATAATAATTTTACAATTACATTTTCCGTATATGTGATTTATGGAAATTAATTATTTTATGGAAAATACAATTGAATATATACAGTGATGTAATATATATATATACAAGTGAAAAGTTATCTATTGTATATATGTAATTTATTAAAGAAAATAAAAAAGAGATTTCTTTGAAAATTATTTATATTTTTGTATTGTTCATTGATATATTAAAAATTATTGTTTTATTGTTATGTGATAAAATAAAGTTTATTAAATGTACAATTTATTAAGTTTAATCTTAATCCTAAAGTAATATATAAAAAGTGGAAATTTATTTTAGTTTTAAATTATATATAGTAAAATTTTGTTTTTGAAATAATGCTTTAATGAAAAAGGGATTATTTTTAATTTCAAATAATATATACTATATATATATGAATAATAAAAAACTTCAAAATCAATCAAAATAAATATAAACTATACATAAATCAATAGCATATAAAATATGTTTGAAAAAAATATTGACATTTTTCCAAAAAAGAATACCATAATACAAAATTTTGTTTTACCATTCGTTCGTGTATAAAAACGCAGATATTAGTAGAAAAAGAAAAGAAGTGATATTTTAGAAGATATACTTTGTTTGATATACCGCCATCACACTATATACAAATATATTTTACATATATTCATATGATTTGAGTGAGGATTTTGTGCCTGCGTGCCGTATTCCAATAAATTAATTTCAATAAATCACAATTTTAACAATTTAACAAAAAAAAAAGAAGAAACTAGTGTAAAAATTCATATATTTTACAAATATGTTAACTGATATGACACCGACGGCTGGCCAATTTTATGGCTCGCAAATACCAACGATGGGAATGAATATTACAAATATTACAAATCATTTACAAAAACCAAATGTAAGTATACAATTAAAAGATAATTAATAATTTAATTATGAATATTATGATATATATACAATTGTATTTGTTAAACAATAAAACTATAAACAATTAATTTAAATCAGTGCGAAAGAGATATGGAAATTTTAATTTAAAATATATAATAAGATAAAGATGTAATCCTTTTTTCCTTCTTTAGTTAAATTTTATACAAATAATATATTATAAAATTATGATAATAGAGTATTTCCTATATGTATATATACATTATTATGTGTTTGAGCTTGTAATCATTAATCATATACACCATTATTTGATTTGACATCTTTTTATCTTTTGTATATAGATATTTGCATATACAACTTATATATATGTTTTTACTTACATATTTAAAATGAAAAATGATATTTTGATTTAATATAGTCCTATACAATGTTTTATGAAAATGATGTTAAAATATATATGTTTTTGAACATAATCATGCAGATCCTTTTCTATTTTCTTTTTTTTTTTTGGGTAGCACCATGTGATACTCATGAAAAATGTATACATGTCCTGTGATGCAGGATCAATGTCAGAAAACAAAACGATGTATACTATATAGATTTCTTACAATATATAAAATTTAAAAAAAAAAAATAAATATTATTAAGTATATATAAATTTGGTATACGTAAAGGATTATTTTTATACAATGGAATATTAAAATATATAAAAAAATATTTCCTTTGTTATCATATATGTTTTATTTTTCTATTTGGATTTTTGATTATCACATTTTCCTTTTTCATATATTGTCAGAAACTTTAACATGAAACTTTAACATTATTATTTGGAATGCGAAACGAAATCCTATTGGCCATAGGTTTGTACGTGATTTTATTGTTTGCAATAATGCAATATTCCAATTCATCATAAAGTACTTTTTAAAAATTTATCAAAAAAAGAATTCCTATATATATATATGAATGAAAATGCGATCATTCAATTATTAAACATATCGAGTTAAATATATTTTGTATAATATTTGATTTCAGAACATTAAGACTGATTTCTTTAACATTATATATGAATATTATACAAAAAATGTTTTTTTTTGGGATTTGTTGAATGCATTTATCTTTTTTGGAATCATAGTCATGTCATTTGGAATATATGACATGACTATAATTAACTTAAACGTATGTATCTATAAAAAACGAATTCGTGTATAATATTTTAAATTTTCATATATAAAAATATTGAAATTGCATGTAAATAGTTATAATTCTCATTTTTTTTTGTTTTGCACCTTTTTTGAATTTCGATCGAAATCGCTTCAAGGACAGACAAAATTTACTATTAAATAAAAAAATTTGTTATATATGTATATCATATTAATCTTGTTGCAAAACCAGACGAATTTACATTTAAAAGATTTTTAAATAATCGCATAATTTCATATATCGATAGATTACAAATGCAAATATATAATTGTACAAATGAATAATGAAAAATGTATTGATGTTCGGATAGTTTCCAAAATAAAAATCTGTTCATTCATAATAAAATATTATATATATAAACATCATAAATATATACGCATTATATCCTTGTAAATAAAAAATTATGTGACGGAATACAAAATATCACATGACATAATATACAAAATCCAAAACCACAAATACTTAACAAATAAATATATATTATCCTCATGAGTTTAATATATCCCCATCTTATTTATTATATCCATATACGCAATGAATATAGAATCAAAATATATACTACTTGAGTTTCAATTGTGCCTAGCATAAAAATATATCTGCGATAATATCCTTCTTATATATACACGAAATGGTTGATATATAATATACTTAAATGATTATAGCTACTTTTTTTGTACTTGCATATATATATAAAAATAATAAAACGCAATTTTGCTTTGAGGGAAACAAATGAAAAACAATATATAAATAAACACAAATTTAACTTGTTATGCTATATAACAAATCAACTTCAAACATGGTGCAATAAATTTCTATATATATATAAATGAATGTGGTTACATCAGGAATTTTGTACATATTCTTGTACGTAAAATCTAATATGATGTTCAAATTGAGGGTGGAGATTGACTTTAACGTAATTTCAGTATAAAAATCATAGATATATATTACATATATAACTGTTGGTTATATACATTATTATATGTATATAAGCAATTTAATTCTTTTGCTCTCTATAGATCTATATGATATTTCATTTAATAGGTTTTCCGCAAAAGAATATAAATATTGATTTAATCTTTGACCTTTTATAATAAAATAAATGTAGATATATAAAGGACAATTATGATATTCTGATAAAATTTTATTATATGTGATATATGCATGCGTATATATATAGAAAATCGAATTCTGTTTAATTGATCATATATACGTATATATTATATAAATATATATAGAATGGAATTTAACACCATTTAAAAGTGTAATTATAATATATATGTTATGTAGATTATGTGATCTTAAGAACTAAAGACAAACAAAAAATGTTGTTATGACATTTAGGGGATTTATATAATTATAATTCTTTTTATATAGTAAATAATTTTAGTAAAATTCAGAATAATTTCTTTTAAATGCAATATATATATATATAAATCTACCCTCTATATAATTTAGAACATATCAAAATCTTATTTATATAAGCATGATACACAGTATATTTAAACACATCATATTCAATAAATCAATTAATAAATAACATATGTATGTTGATTTGATATTGTGTGCGTATGTGTTGACAAGAAAACTCTTCCGACAAAAAAAAGTATTTCATCCGATACTTCTATTATTTTTTTTCTTTGTACAAATGTTATTTTATAATATGCGTATATTATATATACATTCTTTCTATAATTAAATGTGTTTTTTTTCATTATAAATGCATATGAATATGATATAGTTTGGATAATTTATTTTGACATTGGAATCCAAAATTTGTCTGGTTGGAATTTCTATATATAAATCAAATAGAGTTGCATATCTATATATGTATACAAATAAATCTCTGCCGCTTATACATACGGCGATGCATGTGAAATCGCATTAAAATATACAAGTTCTGAATAATGAATATGTAAATTTTCATATGAAAAAATATTTACATGTATCTTTTTTTTCTATATATAATATACGATTAATTGTGTGTCAAATGAATCGTTTTTAATTACATGACACCATGTCTATATGTGTGTGATGTTTCACACATAATAATAATACTAATAATAATTTATAAAACAAAATTAAGATAAAAATAATGACAAAAAATATTTCTTATATATGATATTTCTCTTTAAAAATCCAATTAATCTTAATTGTAACATGGGTTTTGTTTACACTTCTTTTAATAATTTTTCTGTTTAGTTATAGTTGTTAACAACATAATAAAATAAAAATAAAAATATTTTTAAAAGGTTTTATCTCTTAAATAATGGGAATCACATTATTATCATCATCATGTATAGAAGATGGTAAATGTATATATATGAAAAAAATAATTGATAAAATTAATCATATAGTATATAGTATTATAGGTGTATCCTTTTAATAAATACTATAAAAAAAACAATCCACATTCACGATTTTTTTACGTCTCGCAGGATGCTGAATATATTTAATGATTTTTAATCTAAAACTTAATTGATACAGGATGTTATAGAATAGTTCTTCTGATTCGCATTCAAGGAATCGATACATTTTTTAAAATATGAAATTGTTTTAATAATAACTGATAATAGTTATAATAGTTATTAAACCCACTTAAAGCGGGTTTAATGTACATTCGTAAAAATGGATTAGCTAATTAAGAAGATACATAAACAATAAAATTTTTAATCAGAGGAATTTATTAACAAAACATTCTATTCACCTATTTTACATAAATTAAATCCCTTTATTTTCTTTTGTAAATTGTTAGCGATCGATTGTTACACTCTATTCTACAGAATTTAAGGTACAATATAAACAAATTGATTCATACCAAAAAAAAAACATTGATTTCGAAATAATGATAAAAACAATGATAATCATCACATACAATGATTAGAAACAAAGTCGGCTGTCATCCCACCCATGGTTCATATGATTGACATTTTTTTATATTACCTGCTGTGATTTTGAATATATATACTTTCCGTGTACGTTACCTTTTTATCCATTCATTTATATATTATAACAATAAAACTCCTTTTTTCAGTGTTTTTATTTATTGTTATTAATCTATCTAAAAGAGCATACAAAATTTTGTGTTGTTTTTTTTTTGTTACAATTTTATTGTTATTATTATTTATATTTTTTCTTACATGGCCAATGTTAACAAAATTGTATTTTTGTTTGTTATTTTGGATGGTTTTTTTTGATTCCTTGATGTTTTAAAGAATAATAACGCAACAACTTGGTTTTATTTATAAATATAACTATAAGCATAAAATATACCGAAAAGTATATAAAAATGTAGATTTTTTTTCCAGAAATGTTAAAAGTGGCGAATTTATTTATTTATTTAATTTTTTTTTCCTTTTCTTGAATTTGGTCACGCAATATTTTAATATTGATGACAGCTCTAAATTTGTAGTATATTTTTAGTTTTGTTTTTAAATATATATTTGTTATATAGTTTTATGTGAATGGTAGAAAAAAAAATGTATATATACATTTTTAAAAATTAAATATACAAATGGAATTATAATAACATACAAATCCAAATAAAATACTGTGAATTATTTTAATATATTAAATATTTATTCATATTTATATAGGAATATATGCGTATTTTTTTTTATTATATATGAATAAAATTCTGAATTCATTAAATCATTATTTTATAGGAATGAAAACAATAAAAATATCCACATAATTTTAAAAAATTATTTATTATATTTATTTGTTGGGAGTGCGGCGGCTTTTAATGCTTTAATATTGACCGCACACATACAAATTTATATGTTCATATAGAGTATAATTTTCATATTTTATTTGATTATAATTATATTATTTTTGGGATAAAAAATGTAGTTAATATATATGTATATAGAAGAAATTCATTTTAATTTTATAAAATTAATAAGTCTATTTTGCATATTCATTAAAATCATGTTTTTATAATTTATTCATATGTAAACGAAATGAACGAAAAAATATTTTATTTGTTAATACAAAAATGATATATTAGCTGATATCCTCTAATGCTAATGTGTTTATGAATGTGTCCATAAAAAATTGTGAGAGTCTATATAGATCTATTTTATATACACAGACAATCGGTAGCACGGTGGTAAACAAAATTGCTTATTTTTAGTAGCTATATAGAATTAACAAAAATTCTATTTTATTCAATTCAAATTCCAATCATATAGTTATGATTCAAACTTTTTGCAATCGTATCGTAGTATAGACCCTATATAGGTAAAACAAAAACTTTAAAACTCACTATATAATATTTAATTTACATTCATTACGTGCATTGATTAAAACGGAATTAAATCTATTTGGAACACCCACATTTTATCTAAATTAAAAATACAGTTTATTAGGGAATAAAAGGTCCATTTATGATTAGGAAAGCAGGAAAATAAAATAAGGATAAAAAGAAACCAAACCAAAATTAAGGCGTGTGTTTGTGTGTATTTATTATTTCATAATAAACCATACTGTGAAAATGTTATAGAAAATATCTTTTTGTATATCAACATATCATTTTCATTAATTAAAATTAACAGACGATCAGAGAACAATAACACGTTTTTTATTATCTTATATGGTAATATGAATATGGATGTTTAGATTGTCTATACAAATCTCTCATGACATGTATAATATCCTATATCATATGTAAATGTATATATATCAATAATATTTACATATATTTATAATGTTCACCCGCTGTGCTATTACAATTATTTTTTTTTTTTGAAATCAATTAAAGTCTGATTCGATTATTAGATTGTTATTATAGAATTAATTTTATTACAAAATATATATATATACATAAATGTTAAATCATTATTATTACACATGTATTTGAGATATTATATTTATAATTTAAATAAAAAAAAAATGCTGAAAATAGAAATACATCACAAAAGATGTATATATGAATATTGAATAATAAATATATATACGAACGAACTGATTGAATGCGGCAATCTTTTGCTTTCATAAACCAAATTTATTTTTTATTACTTATTTATATAACTAAATTTTGTTTTATTATTTTACTATATATATTGATTTTTGTTTGCATGGTCATTTTTCCACATTTAAGAATTATATTGAATTATTTATATGTGAATAAACCACTAAATTCTCTGGTAATTTCTGTTGAATCAATTTTTTTTTTATGTATATTTCGGTTTTGTTATCTATAATAATTATGGAAATTATTAGATTTTATATATGATTTATTGAAACGGTTTTATATAGTATATAGTTTCTTTGATAGTTAGCCGACAACAAATTGTACATATGATGATCATGCATGAGATAAATTCAGAGTAATATATAGATGATTATTTTCTAAACTCAGAATATTCATATGTGAATTCACATATTATTAGCTAGCTTAGCAATATATATATATTTGTGTTTAATTGGGGGAAAAGAATTAATAAAATTACCACATATGTTAAAATGAAAATTATATATACGAATTAAAAACATTTAAATTTAGTTATATACATTATAATATATTATTAACAAAAAAAAAAAGTTATAGAACATATTGCAGAAATTAAATTATCGGTTCATAGAATAAACTATTTATTATATGTATCTTATGTTATTACTATTTGCTTAAGCAACTGATGGAATAAATGGTTTCATATAAGTATATAGGCAATAAGTGAAAAAATAGTATAATTCTCGTGTATAAATTATATATTAAATATCAAACGCTTTTAAATATAAAATGTAAAATAATTTTATATTAACTTTAATTGGTTTTTTAGCTGAGAATTGGTTTTATTTTTTATAAATAATTTTGAAGTTTTTTTTGTTTGGTTCTGTATTTTTTTATATATTTATCAAAATAATAATTATTTAATTTTCTGTATATACTTTTTTTTTTACTTTTAAGATTTTTCAAAACAACTGTATATAGAAAATTTTATATTTACAAATTGTTATAGATTATATATCTTTTTTAAATACGAATGTACTATATTAATTTTATTTAAAAGTGAATTAAAAAATTGTATGCAAGCATAGAATATTTAAATATTTAAAAATTTTTAATTATCATCAACCTTATGATATTTAAATTCTTTCCTATAAGAATAAATGTGAGCATACACTTCACAATTGGTTATAGCATCCGACGACAATCGCTTTTGGTTGCCTTATACCATGTGGGTAATTAACAGTAACAACCATAAACGAAATATGTAACTTTGTGTGACAGAATAACAGAAAAATGTGTTATATCTGCAGTAGGATTCAAACCCACGAGATCAAAACTGTGTGTTTGAATCTTAAATTCAGAGTTTTATCAATCCATACTTAATTATATGATCTATAGCATTGACTATATACAATTCAATGCATTATTGATTATCCGTTTACAAATAAATATACCCGAAATTACTTATTTATATTTTTATTTACACATTTATATACTATATAATGTAAAATTATAAACACGCTTAATTAAAACTGCATTGAAACATTACATTAATTTTCTCCCATATGATCACCACATATAAATATATACGTGTACAAAAAACTATTAGCATATTTTTATTTTATTCTATCAACTATATTTATATATATAATAAAATTATTGTTACCTTCATCGTATTGATTTTTTTCATTATTTTTCTTTACAAATATTTATAAAGTCATGTTTAACGTGACCATGTTTTATTGTTTTATGCATATTATTGCATATATATAAATAAATATATTTTATATATATAAAGGTGAATATAATTTTATTTACGCTCATAAATATAAGCACGTAGGTTTTTATATAGTATAATCGCAATTATCGTACAAAAATTAATTCACTTTGATATCAAGTTCATATATACTGCATATATATTTTGCATATGTCGGTTTATCTAAAACAGTATATTCGTTATAAGTATAAGAATGCGTCTATATGGTATATAGATATGCATCATTTGTTTAAATCATTTAGAACTTCAACTTTTTGATAATAATTTATTGCAATTTTTACTATATAAAATGAAAAATATCTTATGAATCAAAAGATTACATAATTTATTGATAATTTCTTCAAAAATAAAAACATAAAATATAGCAAGACTGCATATTTAACAAACAAAAAAAAAAAAAACAAACACTTGAGAAAATGCCGCGCTTGTCAAAATATATTTAGCATATAGGTATATGTATATTTTTGTGTTTATTGATTGTTTTCTTTATATTTTTAAATATTTATAAGTGAAAATTAAATTAAAAAATATGTTGTATATGAAATAAATATAATTCGTGATATTCTAATTTATTATAATTTTATTTTATTTATAAATAAACTAAATAAACAATATATTGAAATGATTTATTATTATATATACATGAATTTATATGTATATATTTTGTTTGAATTATTAGCAATAATATATATGATTTTATATATTTAAATAATTTATATATGTTAATTCACCTACTCAATTTATATATTATAAAGACATGGATTAATTTTTTTATATAAAGTTAATAAAAGAATTTCATTTTTTCTTCTTATATATATATATCTATAAAATGTATTACAATGAAGTATACCTTTTATGTGTGAGATGTTCATTTATTTATGTAAAGTAAACATTTGGCATATGGTATAAAATGCATTTTCTAAATAAATTTATCCTATCCTAATTCTATATACCATGTAAATCTATTATTTTTTTTTGTGTTGTATAAATACACTTCAGAAAAAAATACCTTTTTTTTTTTAAATACGCAGTAAACAACAAAAGAAAATAATCTTATATATGCGTTTAGTGTAAATTCACATTATATATATTATACATTTTCATCTAAAATCTACTCGATGTATTTTGTAAACTTGTAAATAATTTTTCCTAAATAGTATAATCTACTTTAAAATGATTAGCGTTTTATATATATACGTGTATAATAATGACTCAATGGGGTTTTTTTTTCTAAATAAACAAAATTGTAAAAATTAGGTATATTTTATTTTTTTTTTTCATTTTACATTGTTGTAAACATAAAAAGAGATTTTAAATTTGCAGCTAATATTTATTTTATTTTTTATATTTCAAAATAGCTCAAGTTATAAAGTAAAGTATAAAAATAACAAATATATTAACCATATATATATAGATTTAATTTTATTTTTCAAATAAAGTTGTTTTTTGTGGAAAGTAGTAAAGCACACACCAAAATAGGGATAAAATCTATTGTATACATATTTTTGTTTATGTATATATAGCAATTGAGAAGCGCCACAACAATTAAAACTTTAAGTACACAATGAATTCCCATTGAGTTTCAATTTTTTTTACCATATAACAAACTTTTCCAATTTCCCCCACATATAAAATGAAAATGCTTCTTTTTTTTCTTTATATGAGTGTAATTTTACAAATTATATTATATAATTCCTTGAAAATAACTATATATTTTTTATTGATAAATACCTATTGATTTATATTATTTTTTTCATTAATATTATAACTTTTTTTTTATTTTATCAATTTTACACATATATAAAAAGTTAATATTATAATAATTTCAACTATATTAGACATATTTAATATAGAAAAGTTGTTGTCAATCATATATTATAATTTCATAATATACACAAGTGTATAGATAGTATATTAATAATACTTCATATATGATATCTAACGAGTATATATGATAAATATTATAAAAAAAAAATTCCTTGTTTTATATCAAAGTCATTTACATTTGTGTTTATAATTTTAAAATTATATATACAATGTAAAATTTACATATAATTTTGTTTTTTTTTTCATTAATTAAAATTACGATAAATATTTTATAATAAAAAATTGTTTTTTAATTATCTATATATAAAGATATAAAATTAAAACAAAAAAAAATAAATTGTGTACATATGAACAATTAAATATATATATATATATATATATGGACAATTAATGTGGTATTAACCTGTATATTTTTTTTTAATTAATCATTAAAAATGCATTTTATATATGACTTTTTATTTTTTAATTAAAATGTAAATTTTTTTTGTTGAATCTATCGCAAAAATAAAGTTATATATAAAAAATGACATAATATTTTGAATTTAATTATAGAAAAACCATATACGTGGATTCGAAATAAGTTTGAAGTTATCCTTTTAAAAGAGAGGGCAAATGGGAATTTTATTATTATTACAATGATTTCAATATATAGGATTGAAAAATTCATTA
Organism: Dilophus febrilis; assembly: GCA_958336335.1. NCBI lineage: Eukaryota > Metazoa > Arthropoda > Insecta > Diptera > Bibionidae > Dilophus > Dilophus febrilis. The sequence continues at coordinate 39,229,660 of OY284468.1, forward strand.
ACAACTATCGATTATTTTGATGGGCAACCATAACATTCTAGTATTTAACATTTCGATAAACATAAATTTATGAGAAAATGATTTTGAATCATACAATTAAGTATATATAAAATATATTAATGGTTTCTATTAATCTATATAGTTTTTTTTTCTTATTGTCATTATTATAAGCATATAGTTATATTCTTTATGCCGTATATATTGCAATAAAACATAACTTTTGATTTAAAACAGGCGTATAAATGAACAAGAATTTGTTATACATATGTATAGCTACCGGTATTTATATGTTTGTATAAAAAGAAGAAGTTTATTTTTAAAACTAATAAATACTTATTTTTTTATTTCATATTATAATATGCATATATTATAATATTCTTTGATCATTGAATTGTAAACTGTGCGAATTATATATTTTTATATAGATATGTTTTATATGTAGGTATTCAAATAAATTATATATCATGCAACTTGTGCACATTTATATCGCAATATATCTTAATACTTGTGTTGTAATATATATCTGCATATATATAATAAATAATAAATATATGTTTGAAATTTATGATATATTTTCGATATATACATAAAAGATATATACATATTTATTTATATATGTATTATGTAATATTTTATGGCAGTTCATAAAATTGTTTTATTTTTTATTTGTTGTTATTTCTCATTTTATTAGTTTAAACTGCATATATATTAATTAAACTAAATATTATGAATGAAAATAAAAAAATTAAAAGGTTTATTTATTTATATTCATTCACAAAACCGCGAATAACAAGTTTTTTTTTTTTAATTTATATTCGATGTGATAAATACAACATTCTAATAATATAAAACAGTTTTTCAACAGCAAAACTGCGAGTTTCTTTCGAGAATTGATTTTTAATGAATTTTGCTGATCATTATAGCCAAACCACTATATATGCTCACTCATTTCAATTAGAAATAAACAAAATTTTATTATATGAATTACAATTATTAAAATTGTATTGAATCATATTATAGTTCATAAAGAGGAAATAAAACTTTTTATCAACCATCAATTATTAATTATAAATATTGATGCAAATTAAAGTTTCTATACAACTATTACAACATAGGACACTTGCTTAATACAAAAATTACACCTATTTTCAACCGCAATAATTATAATAATACTTATAGATCATATTTCATATATTTGTTTATTACAAGATTACAACGATGAAAACCGCATGTTAATTAAAACTGTTTCGGATGATGAAAAAAAAAACAAACAATTTCTGCAATGTGTGAGAACCGTAATCTTAAATTTTAAATCGCAAATATTATTTTATTTTCATAATAAAAATATATTGGAATCGCGATGATGATTAAAGAAAAACTTGTATAGAGGAAATGCATATCAAAATATCGAAATCCGCGTATGTATAATTGTATATATATATTTAATATATGCAATTAAATTCATTTTATATAATCTTTATAATACATCGCAAAATAAAAAAAAAATGCAGTTCAATACAAAGTTTACAAAAAAAAAATAAATAAATTAAAAAAAAATCCTTATATTTATATGAAAATAAATTATATAAAAATGGCCTAAAGCGTTATTGATATATACGCAAAAAAAAATTATGAATGTATTATGAAAAAAAAATTCTTTCTTTTATATTATATTGTATTATATATATCAAGATGCTTTCTTTCTTTAAAAAAAATGTACACCTTTATTTATATACATACAAGTAAATTTTTTGCACTCATAATCAGTTATTCGTCGTATATATACAATGAATGTTTAAATATTATATTATTAAAATAACAAAACAAGAAAGAAAAAAAGGCAAATAGATATATGCGATAATTGATCATGTATATGAATATTGTAAAAGATGATTGATAAAAACTTAATGATAAAAATAAAAAAAAATTGTTAAAAAATATGAATAATAAATAAATATCTTATATATTACATATAAAAAAAGAAGGTAATTTACAAGATATTTATTTATATGATCAATCAAAAAACAAAAAAAAAACTATACAAAAAATTGTATTTATAGCATATTTATTTTGAAAAAAAAATCATTCAAAAATTACTATATATTTTACCTATATATAATATAACTATAATTATTTATGTAAATTTGTTAAAATTATAAATAAAAAGTAATGTTTTAATTTGAAATTTTAAAAAGTAAAATATATAAGCACGCGTCAAAATTTAAAAATAACAATTAATTATAAGCGAAACAATAGATCAATTATGATTGTATATGAGTTTTATGTATTTATTAAAAATTATTTATTTATTTTTTTTTTTGTTATATGAATATTAAAATCTTTAAAATTAGATTTTACCTCGAAATGACATCAATAAAGTAAAAAAAAGAGTATGTTTAATATAATCAATCGAATATATTATAGATTCATTTTCACCCAGATAGATATATCATTACTCATTCATTTATTTTCAAAAGTTATTTATATATATTGATGAAAACGTTTTGTTTTATATATATGTTTCATTTAATTTTGATTTTTAAATGTAAGTTCGATTTTTGTTAAATATCCAAATTATAATTGTGGATATTAATCATATTTGATTGATTATTTATGCTGGATACATTGGTGTTGAAAATTTTGTAATTATATATACATATATAGGTTTATTAAAAATATATATGATATAAGTTGATCGGTAAAACAAAAACGTTGTACATTTTTTGTTTAACTATACACCAAATATTGATTTCGCTAAATATATTCTATATATAATTTAATAACAAAATTGTTTTAAAAAATCGAATAATGTAAATTGGATAATTCGTTATAAAAATTTGTAATTATAATAACTTTTTATTTATTATACCATTCGTATATCGTATTCTATTTCCGTTAAAGTTTTATCACTAAAAAACTGATAGTTATAGTGTATGAAAATGTATCGTTTAAAAGATATACGATTGATTGTTTTCAAAAGGCGGTTAAAAAATATTTGGAGAATGATAGACGAATGAGACAATATGAAGGTTAATGTTTAAAAATATTTATAAGGAAATATCTACAGCGCATATATGTAGAAAAGAAGTAAAAGATACCTTGGTATTACAACATAAAGTGTTCTTTATATAACATTATAAAATACAAAAAATTGTAAAAATATAAAAAAATTGATTATTTAATAAAGTTTTCGAAAATATGTCGATAAAAATAAACGCACTTACACGTTCTATAAAGATATATAACAAAAAAACAATTACAAATTCGCTATATAAAATATTGTTTTATATACAAAGCAATTGTTTTTTTTTTAATTAAATACAATAAGTATATAAAATATTTTTTATATACAAAGCAATTGTTTTTTTAATTAAATACAATAAGTATATAAAAAGTAATAAGTTTTATTAATTTAGAATTTAACGCGATATATATAAAATTATTATTAATATTAATAAGATTTTCATTTTTTCATTTTCGGGATATCCAATGTAATACACAAAATTGTTTATACGTTCTTCATTGAATAGTATATATGAACACGAAAAGATGTTTTGATATTTGATTAAATTTACAAAAAGTCATTAGCCAATGTTATTATATCTTTCAGTATGCGTGGTATATATATTTATATCCACAAAATGTGTATTTATATTTTATACAAGAAGCAATTAATGCGGACTCTTTTGTCCATTCCACATTTTACAATGTACAGTGAATATATAAATATAAATATTCTGTTCGTTCGAGTGAATTCCTACTAAATTATACATGAATTTATTTATATAAATATATCTATATATATACGAGTATATGCACTTTTCGTTTATATTCACACAACAAAAACATATATATATATATATATAAATAGTCTTTATTTTACCACGTAAAATATATTTTATATAAACTGAAAACTCAAAGTATATTTTATGAATTATAAAGGGAGTGTTGAATATCACAATATGTATATACAAAAGACAAGGATATATATTCTATATATACGCAGTAACAATATAAGAACGACGACACTTTATATTCTTTATATAAATATTCTATTTCATATACAAGGACAATGATGTTTGTGATGACAATTTCGATGATAAATTTAATGATTATTAGTTTAATAATATAGCTTTAAAAAATAAAAAAATATTAGAATTATATTAAAGAAAAAAACTTAGGGTCGTTATAGGGTTAAATTAATTGTAATTATTATTTGATCTTTTGTATAAATTATATATCAAACACACAATATATATATATATATTTTAATATAATATGTCTATGTATATTTATATGCATATAAATAAATACGAAGCTTTATATAGAGAATGATTGAACGTATGCCTATACGTATATAGATAGAGGATTAAATTTATAATGAATATGTATTGTTAATTTATTTCATCAACCACCACACTATATGTGTTTCAAAATATATTATTAAAATAATTTACATAGCATTTTAATAATGTAATATGTATATAGATAATGCTATTCAATTGCATTTATTTCTTATATATACAGAGACATAGACTATGATAAAGAAATATAAATTTTCTGTTATTTATGTTTATATTTCTTTTTATGGGTTTAATGAAGTTTTGTTTTGTTTTATTTGAATCATCAATATCTATATATATATACAGTTCGTCGGTAAATACCCGCATTATATTATTATTATTTGCACATCCCTTAATTACATTTGCATTTTGGTTCTTATTGCTTTTCTTTTAATTTTAAAACAAAATGAATATTAATTAAGACAATGGAATACGATTATTTAACAGGTATTTTATATGTATATATATAGTCATTTGTCATTTAATCATTTTAAACTTAAATTAACATTTTTCTTTTATAAAATATGCAGATGGATTATTTTCTTTAATTTATACAATCCGTTAAATAGAAAAATAATATGAAGTTTAGGATCATTTGGCTATATGTATTTTTCTTTATCATCCAGTATATTGTAATAAAACCCCATAGAAAAAATACTCTAAACATAATTATTAAATTATTAATATATTTGATAATAACATATACGAATGTTAGGTCAACATTCTTTATATTATATTTACTAACCCCAATCCTTTAATATATATATATATATAAAAAATCCATTCTACTACTAAAGAATTGAGGTTAATTTAAATAAAATATAAATTCAAGTTTATTAAAAAATTTCATATTATCCGATTATATTATAAGAATTTTTTACATTTCGATTCTTATTCAATAATTTTTATCTATATTGAGGTTTTATTTATACATATATTTACAAGTAATAAATATCAATAAATATATTAATTTAATATATCGTTGACTAAACATCATCAATCATTTATTGTCTGACAATAAATATATTTACAAAATCATCTTCATGTATTCATGTATTCAATCTATAAATGAGTATATTATTTACATATAATTGTATAATTTAAATTTAAGTGCATAATAACAAAATTCATTGATCATCAAATTATAAAATTATAAAATTATGAACATTTTTCAATTATATATCGAAAAAAAAAAATCAGACAATATAATATAGGAAAAAACTTTTTTTTTTATTCAAATTAAACAATTAAGATTATTAAATTCTCATTATATATATATAAAAAAGCATATATACTTTTAAATATAGTATACGCGATGTATAACCTTTTTGTATAATTATTCAATTTATCAATTTTAAAATTAACATATTTATTTATTTATTATAGTATATATTTTCAATAATAATAATCGATATATACAATAATAATATTATTTTTCTTTTTTATAAAAATTAATTTTGTATTATAAATAAACAACAACAGATTAATTTGTTTTTGTTTTTGTTTTTATAGAAACATTTTCAAAGACTAAATTCTAATTGCATAAAATAATGTACTTCATAATTCATTTTGTCAAATGCGTTCTATAAATTTCCATTTATTATATGTACTCTATATACAGAATATTTATGTAGAGTAATTCTTTTGGAATGTAACACTTTTTCGATAAAATTTTACAGAAAATAGTTTCATGTATTTAATGACAAATATATTTAAAATTATATATATATATATATGTATATTGAATTAATTTTATTTTTATATATACATTAAGATCTCGGTCATGAAAATGCATTCATTCAATCAGCTATATAGTATGATTTCATCCAAATAAAATTTTTGTTTTTTAAATACAATTGCTATATATAATAAAATGAATATGAATGAATTGCGACGACGACTGACAGCCATTTAGTAAATGTTACTTATTATAAAAGGCGTATTTTTACATTAATAAATTTAAAACTAAAAGGCATTTAAGAATGTCTTTATATATATTTATTTATGTCTATTTTGTATATATAGATAGATATTTTTCTAAAAATAGTAGAATATATGTCTAAATATTGTTGATATACAATTGAAGATTTTTTTGTTCTCTAATTACAAGATTGTATCAACAGAATACTTTAGAACGAAAAAAACAATAGATTTGTTTTAATTTTTCTTCGTTATAAACAGTATATATGAAATATATTTAATATGTGCATTATAACATAATAAATATAAAATTTATATAAAATTATGAATAAATACAAAATATCATATTTATTTATATGAATTAATTCATTACATACACGATACATACATACGTTTATATTTGAATAACCCAAATTGGTATAACAAACAAAAGTGAAACTTGTCGACGTTAAAAGCAACGTTAAGGGGTTTTCAGTCATATTTAGTGTCTATTATATTTAGTACGAAATGTTCATGGTTAATTTAAATGTATATATGTATATATAAAAACCGTATTCTGTATTCTCCTCATTCACAATTCATATTTATATATGAGTATTTTTTAAATACAAAAAAAAATGACTATAATCATAACACCATAACATGTTTTCTACGTATACGCGATGTCTTTGAAAAACGTTAAGGAGTTTTATAATCATTTATCACAATATAGTTAAATTTTTTTTTATGGAATTTTATTTAGGTGTTATAAATGTCCCTGTGCCTATATTTATTTATATATATATTTTTCTTTTGTCCTTTTTATATTTTCATTGTTTGTAAATATATAGTAAATATAAGTATGTTTGTGTTAATGATATTTATGTTATTCTACTAATGCGTTATTTTTTTACGCGATAACTTCATATAAAAACACATGGGATAAGTGAGGCATATCAAACATATCATTCATATATACGGTAACATAATGGATTGGTTTTATTGAAATTATGTGATATTCTAAACATATATGGATGAAATTATTATGATTTGTATAATCCCACATATAATGAAATGCAATATTGCTCTATATACGTGCCAATTATATACATAAAATAATTATAAAATATCTACAATACATATAATATAACAGGTAAACGATAAAAAGTATATATAAAAAAAACTCAATATACCTTTATATGAAATGTGATAGCGGTGTTGTGGGTGAATATAATCTGTGATGATAAATTCATATAACCGACCGCGTATAATACTAATTGCATATATATTTATATGGAATTCATATATAGCACATTGAATCACTCACATCACTATAATAATGTGTATAATGTTCAAAATGTTTGATCATCATTCAATATTCATCATCTATCCCTATATGTATATATACTTGTATATTCAAATATATATACCAGCTACATATATAAATCATTAAAATTCATATACATATATATATATATTAATTTTTAAACCGTCATATTTGTATCGATATATGTATATATAAATATTTACTACGTTTGTTGAACAACAAAATACACCGCATATGCATGTATTATAATATAATAACAATTGAATATGAAAAAAAAACAAACGATGGACAAGATAATTGTTTCGATATTTTTATTTTGTTTAATTTCTTACCGTTTTATTTAAAATGAATATGTGAACAAGTTGAAAAACCACATGCAATTTTATTTAATATACATATGAGAACGTACATATATCCATCATATATTTTATATATTCAAGCATATTGTTGAATTGTGTTCGTTGAGATCAGCGTTTTTCAATGGATTTTTTTCTAAAAGATTTTCAAAATATAGTAAAAATTCTTGTCCCCTTTGACTTTAAGATATAAAGATTTAGAATAGTTTATAAAAGTTTTATGCATTTTTAAATTGTATTTATAATCTTCGCATTAGTAATTGAATTAAAACCTTAACAATGAATGATCAGAAAATCAAATGAGATGAGAACGGTAAGAATCTTTTATAAATGATATTATGATTTTTAAAAGCGAAAGTTAGATTTTTCCACAAAAGTAATTTTTGTTTTGTGAAAATAGAGTGCGATAATCCTCATGGGATGAAATAAGTTGGTATATAAATTTATTGAGTTTTGCGGTACAACGTATATTTTCACAGAACGTATATATTCAACATGTATGCTATTGAAAAATGATGCACCATTATTATATATATATACATATGCGATAAAAAAAATTAATGAATATATACACAACACCATATAATAAAAGTAAACAATGCAAACAATTTTTTAAACATGAATAGATTGTAATGTATGATGGAAACTTTTACGTGTTTTTATAATATTCCATTTTAATATTGCAAAATATTGTTTAAACAAAAAATTCTTTTGATATAATCAATTATATACCTTACATATCTATATATAATTTATAATCGTGTATATATATATATAGTGATAATCTATGTGATATGATGAGCTTAATATATGATAATAATAATAATAATAGTAATTGTTTTAAATGTGAATACGTTTTTTGTATTTTAATTTATATATATATAATATATATACTGCATTAAATTGACAAAATATTCTGAGAAAATCTTGATTAAATATATTAGTTATATAACGAATCATTAAATCGTCAAAAAAATTACAATCATCAAATAAAATTGTAGATACAATAAAATGAGATAAAATTGAATATTTCTACATTGAAGTTATTTGTCATTTTTTATTGGTTCATTGACTTTTTCACAAAATTGAAAACAATTATTTTGTTATTTTATTTATCAATTATTTTTATTTATATATTCGTTAATGGCGGGCGAACCCCCCCCCCCCCCCCCCCCAATATTATCTGATCACAGACTAAATGTAAATGTGTAAAAAAAAATAGTTATTAAATTTAATAATTCATATATATTTAGAAAAACACAAATTGACGAAGGAATATACATGTAAAATAAAAGAGACAGTGTGAAAAAGAGGAAAAAAAAGAAAGTAATTATGCAAATAAAATGTGTTGAAAACCCTCCTTTATATAATGTTATAATACTTTTTATTGTGTGTTTTATATATAACACTATTTAATACTTAGAATTTTCACCTTATTTAATATATAAATAGTCTATATACATATATAAATAATATTATTTTTTACCTGTGACTCTATATACTGTATATATGAATATTTTGTATAACCATAGTACAAAATGATATATATTTTATGTAAATATAAATAACAAACAGCAACCATTTTTAATTCAATATAATTATTATAATTAATTAATATTAGTTGAAAAGTTATGATGTAAAAGTGTACATTATTTTTTATTTTTTTACATAACTATATCTATATGTATATATATATATCTGATTAATAATGTGTTATAATTATATATATATATAAGAACTAAGAAGGGAGTGTGTATATGCTTAATAAATTATAAATAACTATTTGTATTCATATAATCACATTGTATATATATATTGTTATATAGTTATATATCATAATGTATACAGAAATATTTTTTAAATATAGAACAAACAGAGTACTGTTTATTAAAAGAATGCCCAGAATTGTATTGCTTGTTTATAAAAATTAAATTAATTTCTAAAAATGTCTAAATATAATAAATATTTTCGAAGTACGGATATAGTGTTTACGTTGTTTCAAGCAAGGATTATAATTTTATTGAAAATTCTGAATTTTCAATCACATACATTGGACTTCATTCAATTCAAATCCTTATTTTAAATATAATCCTACAGTCATAAAACTTTTTAATATTAAATTCATGCCATGGACTTGATTGGAAAGTGTTACTACATGTAGACAGATTTTCCTTCGCCGTTAAATTCGATTTTATAAAAATACTTTATTGATTTCTCGAAAGGTATGTCTTTTTTTATTCAAAATATTATTGATAAACATATAAATACTTTTATAAACAAGTAGTTCTATGTATTTCTTGCAAACAACAAACCTCACAGAGTTTCGTTGTTGATCGTAATACTTGATATTTTTTGTCAAGGTAATTTCTAAATGATTGATGGGTAATTAATTGAATATACGTTTTTAATTGATTTTTTTTTCTTCTTTATTTTTAATGACTTATATAAAATTATTAAAATGTAATTTGCATTTTTTAATTTAATATGTACTAGTAAAATAAAGTTGTTGTTTGTTTTTATTTTTAATTCGATATATATAGGGGAGAAGATGGATATAAAAATGTAATCATATAATAATTACATGACAGATTTATAAAATAATATTGTCTAGTAAAGACTACAGTGATTATAAGTACATTATATCCAGTGAAAAACTTTTCAGGTTTGGTTTCCAAAAGTTGTCGAAGAAAATCTATTTATGTCACAATCGCGCAGAATGTTTTCCCTTATCATGAAAACTTCAATATATATACGCATAGATAATTCAAATTTATTATTTTACCATATATACAAATGTCTGATCTTATTCCCTATATCAGATTGATTTATTGATTAATTATGTATGCATTTTCTGTCAATATTATTCAATATATATCCAATATAATTCATTATATATACAAAGTAATGTGTAATGCAATTGTTATTTATTTATTTATTTATTTTGTTTGTATTAAAAGAAATGACTTTATATTTTATGTATATTATATATACATATATGAACTCATTCATTCATTTTTATCATCATTCAGTCAATCTACTGATGCATATGCTGCTATTCGTCGATGATGCATTCGTGTTGTAATTATTATCATTAATTTTTTTTATATGTTCATATATTCACAATAAATATCTGCGATAAAAATCATCAACTTATCGTATATAGTATCGGCGAGTTTGTAATTTTCTAAAAGTTTTTTTTTTAATGTTATTTTTTACCTGCAATTTACAAACCCATTAATGACAATGCAATTTTTACCGCAACAATGTTGTTGTTTTATATACATACTTTAATATAAATTGTTCATATATGTATGTCATCTTAAAAAAAAGTTTTATATATATTATAGTTGATGCATCACATAAGTTTCATCAGTATAATTTGCCAGTTTATTTTTTTATTCCTCAATTATGAATGAGTTTATTTAAAATTAGAGTCTACTCTTGAGTCAGCCGGTCGCCGACACTATATGGACTAATCTTTTTATTGTTTTTATATATCTTATTTTATATATATAATAAACTGTAGGTGCAATTTACAAATAGAATTTTTTTTTATATAAAACACAATATAGAAAAAATAAAAATATTAACTAATTTAATGTCGGTTTTATTATAAATCTTTTTTTTTGTTCTTTTTCTGTAGTTTTTACGTTTATGGCTTTTTACAAACAAAAAAAAAGTAATAGTCTTCAATATATAAATGTATTTTTATATTTATATATAAAGCATGTGTATTTTAAAATACATTATAATAATAATAATAATTTTATCTGCGGTTTTTTTTTGTTTTAACTATCTGAAGGTATTTACAGTATACCTGAGGTAAATATTTATATTATATTATAGTTTGCGTTTATTGAATAGATTTTGTGTATATAATATTCATATGATCTTTCCACAAGAAAAACAATTTACAAATTCTAAAATGACAATTGTCAAATCATTTTAAATTGTCTTAATTATTTTGTAGTGACAACTAAATACATAATATACATATATACGAATATAAATGAATAAATTAAATTATTCCGCCTTTATATAATATGGAGCTTATACTGTCCATGCCGTAAAAAAGGTATTTATATTTAAATAGATTTTTTTTTTGTTATGATTTATTTTTTAATTTTGTTTTGATGTTTTTTAATATATATACCACCATCCATCCATCCATCCATCCATCCATATATGAATATGAGTTGAGAATATTCAAAACAAATTACTTTAATTTGTTGTCCATATTATATAAGTGGATATCTTCTTCATCATCATCTTCTTCTTATTTCTCTTCATTTTTGATTATTTATTTGGATTTGTTTTTTTTTATATTTGAATAATCTTTACATGGTATTGAATAAAACAAATATTCATTTTGCTATTTTATTCAGAAAACGAATATATTCTACATATATTGTATTGGTATATATATTTGGAGATGATGGATAAAAAAATCTTATATTTGAACAGAAAATATAAAAAATACAAATCTTTTAATGATAGTATATTTAATTTTAACGGAATCTAAAGTAAAAGAAAAAAAGTAAAAAATCTAAATAAAAAAGTCTTTTTTAGACATGCGACATTCTTCTCAAAGTCGAAAAATTTGACTGTCATTCAATCGCCTTTTTTACCTTTCCTTTTTTTTTGTATATGCTATTTTATAATATAAAAATGATAAATAGGTTAATGCAATATATATAATATATGTGTTGTGTATTTTCAATTGAATTATGATGAGGAATATCAAACGTAATTCATTTATCATATATAAATATATTGCAGTTTACATATAATAGAAATTATTTGAAGCACAAAATTTGGCAATCATCGGATTATAATGCATATAAATATAATAGATGATATTGTTTAGTATAAAGATTTGTATACAGGATACACGATTTGTAACATTGATCAATCGATATCGACCTTCTTACGGTTGCGAGTTATATCATACATAAATTAGAATTGATTACGAAAAAGATCGACGATAATAAAATCAAATTAAATGACAAATTATATAATAGCTTTTGAATCCTGATAGAAATTGTATAGCGAACTCTATTTGTTTTAGCCAACAAACATTTCATAATCTGAATATTGGGAATTTATTAATCAAATTTTAGAAATTTTAGCTGAGGCTTCAAAGGATATACCTGTATTTGTACTAACAAATTATATATACATTGTATTGATATCAGGTAAACAATTTGAATTATGTATACATAAAGGGATTTTCCTTATATGTATTTATTTTCATCTTTATTTACAGACATATATATATATATATATATATAGTGTTATTATAATAAATTTTTTATAAATATTGTAAAACGATGTCACTCACTATATACTTATACTAAATATATAATCACTTTCTTTTATTCTTTCTTTCGTTTCTTTTTTTTTTGGTGAAACAAATTTTTCGTAGAAATGCATTTTAAATTGAACAAAATCTTTAATTTCTAATATATTTTCATAATACAAATAAAAGATTGTAAAGAAAAGTATAATATATTGAAAATAAATTTGAATGATTGACAAAAGCAATATATCCTACATATATACATATTGATTTTATGCAATTATTGACCTATATAATCATATATATTTATGTAACTTATGATCTATATATGCAGTATACTATACGATATATACACATTTGTCGGTTATCATAAAACGTAATAGACTGATTTTTTTTCCTATATAGTATAAAATCAAGGAGACCGACATTGTTATACTTTGAATGTATATAGATCAAGCATAAAATTAAGTCATTAATTTGAACAGTGCGTGAAGTATAGACATACAAAAATTTTATGTTTATTATTGAAAGAATTTAAAAAAAAAATTTGTATTCACTAACATTCAATGAATCTGAGGGAATTTTAATGAAAAATGTAAAATATTTTTTTAAAAACAAAATTTCTTTTTGTTTACCATAAATATTTAAATAATTTCGTAGAAATATTGAAAATTGTAACAATTTTAATATTAAATATGTATAAGTTTGTTTTTTGAACAAAAAGCAGTTCAATGTTGTCAAACATTTTCCATTATGTTTATATTTATTTTCTATTTACTACTTATAATGGTCGAATTAGGGCTAATATATAATTCATGTCAATATAAAACTTTAATTCTTTTTTTTAAATTTATATATAAATATGTAAATAGCCAAGCACAATAAATGATACACATAAATTTAATCCAACAATCCCAAAAATGGTATAATGATTATCCTTATATTTTCACAATATATTAATCGCATATAAAAGATAGAAAATCATCAATCAATGAAAATATTTATACATACATATAAATATGTAAATGGTATTTTTTCTCCGTATATAGCAGATAATCTCAATAAATCCACTTCATTTTTATTTATATATACATTTACATTTTTATTCATACAACAATATTTATTTAATCCGTATATATACAATACCCATCACATATATAATACATAAATACTTGTTAATGCTTATAAATTACCTTTTTATGATATATATTAATATAAAAATTTCTACTGTATTTACTTTAAAATGTACTTATAGTAAATGAATGAACCATGCAAATACCTATTATATATATATGTATGGTTATTAAACAATAATACATATATCTATTATTATTATTATTGATACATATTCATATTGAATTGTATATTCTTCTAATAATATAAATAAATGCATATATGTACACAAAAGAATTGAAAAATAAAAATACTAATGTATTCCTGTAAAGAGTATAACAAAAAAAAAAACCACGTACAATATGTTTATAATACTCTTATGTGTATTATTAAGATTATTTATAATTTCGTGTAATACTTTATTATACAGTAGCAAAATTTCATTGAATTAGCTTATATATATATTTATATATATGGATAAATAAGGATATTAAGTGGTTTTAATTGAATTGAAAGGTAAATAATAAAACACAATATATGTAATATAAATATTGTGAAAAATTTTTATTATAATAATATTGTAACAATGAATATATTTATTATTAATAAAAATAAAAAATGAGCAAACTAAATATTTATTTTATGTTACACTTTTCAATATTTTCATTTTGCCACTTTTCTCTGCATGACACTTAATTGTTGCTTTAAGGGATTATTTATATATATAGGATTTTCTTTAGAATTTTATTAACACATAAAAAAATTAGGGTTTTCTTCAACTGTGATAATTATATTTACAATGAACCAATATCAAAAGTAAAAAAAAAAATGGTACTCGCGATAAATACTACAAAAAGGATTATACAAACAATAATCAAATTATACAAATATATATATGGGTTCTCGCATCTCCATCAAAACTCCAAACAAGAATATAAAATAGATATATACAAAAAAAAAAAAAACAAAAATTATCAAAATACAATTTATAATGATTAAATTTCTTGTAAAAATATAAAAATAAAAATATAGTCAGTCAAATGATATATGGAAAAGTTTATTTTATTTTTTGTTTTTACCGCCACCTAAAAAAAACTAAAAAAAAAAAATCTCATTTAAACTAATATATCATATATATTGATTTCGATTCTGAATTCTCCTCTATATACATATACCTTTATACCAAACGAAATAAAATAACAGAAGGTTTTAATTTGTTTCATTTCTAATTTATATGTTATTCTGACAGCTTTTATATATACCTTTATATTCATATTAAATTTATGTATTATCTATATATATATATATGTAAGTAAAGTGTATATTTGTTGCATTGATTAAAGAAAATTTTTATAAAAAGAAAAAACCGACGTCTTTAACAAATTCGTTTCATATACGGATATAATATAAACTATACAGAAAACCAATCTGTTTTACCTATATACTAATATATATATATTATATATAACCATATAGTAAATAAATTAAAATTTTTAAATATTATATATGACTGGCGCTTATTATTTTTTATGTTTATTCTGATAATTTTAATTTTTATTTTTTATTTATTTGTATTTTTTGGAAGCATTTAACAGTTTGTCCAAAATACAAAAAAACGAATTCGATATATCGCTTTATTTATTATTATTATATATTTTTGTTAATATTTTTTAATGACTTCCTCTTTTGTATAATAATTTTGCTGCATATACATACAAGAAAATCAAATAAATTATTGTTTTATTTCAGATTTATATAATCAATATATTTTTTTTTTTAATTTTAAATTATATTTTCTTTTACATATTTATATATACAATAAAAATTATACAAAAACAAAAATTAAATCTTCTTAGAATCTATCTATCGAAGTTAATATTAAATATTAAAATTATATTCATAATTAAAAGGACCACACAAAATAATGTATATATATACTATAAATTTACTATATTTGGAATAGATTATATTTCCCTATATATATTTATTATTGACCTATTATTATTTCAATTTATATTATTTTTCTGTAATTCGTAATTATATGCTTAATTTATTTATATTTTATTATTCATATATATATAAATTATTATCTTTAAATTATATACCTTATATTAAAAGTATTATTTAAAATGTTATAGACAAAAAATAATCAATTTAAAATTTATATACAATTTTGGGGTTTCTTGTACGTATATACAATAAGAAAATTAATCAATATAATTTGAATCAAATTAATAATGAATTTGAAAATATAATCGTTTCAATGGAATTTTTACCAAAGAAGAAACGTTCAAAATATTAGAAATTGGTAAGAAGTTTACAAAAACAAATCTGAAATTCTGTTATATTATATTAATTTTGTTACACATAGTTTTCGCAGGTCATTAAGAAAGTCATCAAGAATTGTATTTTTATCAGAAAATAAAAAAAAAACCAATATATAATAAAATAAAAATCGATTCTATCTAATAAAATATAACTTTAAAAATTTATTATTAAATATCTCAACTTTTAATGACCGCTCATTATTAGCACAGTAAGAATTCTGATATATATATATATATAGTTTTCTATAATTCATTCTATATATATAAAAACTGGTATATATACGGTATATTTATTCAAATGACTAACTCTTTAAATTAAATCATATATACTAAATATATTGTCATACATACATAATAATAAAATTATATATATTACTAAATAACTATATATATCTATATATATATAGAAAAAATTACACATATAGAGTTATTATATATAATAAATTATATACATCATTCTATAAAGTTTTACAAATGACATTAATGTTATAATTATATACAATTTTTTTTTATTATAGATTTATAGAATATGTCATCTATCTAATCATTTTCACGTTTAGATTATACATTGTTTGTGTATAATATTAAATTATATATGTATGTATATATACATCTCTTTTTATAGTTAATATACGGTATAGATGAATTAATTAATGTTTATTATCCTCTAAACAAATAGTATTTTTTGTATTATATAACGACTGTATACACAGACTGCGCTTATATATTATTATTATTATATAAAAACTAATTGAAGAGTAATAAATAAAATATTTAATTTTGAAACATGTACGGTTGGTTGAACTTTCGGTATATTGTATTTCTTTCGTATATATAAAATAAGTAATTACAATTAATTTTCATGTATACAAAACAAAAAGCAAAGTAAAAAATATGTATATATATAATATATATATATCTGTATATTGTGAAAATTAATAGATTTTTATTTTTTAGTTTTGTTGAATTTATGAGGCAAAACGTAAAATTAAAATTATTTGTTTTCTTTTAAAACAAAAACAAAATCGCTATATGTGTTGAAATACTAATTATTTTGTTATTCTTTAAATAAATTCATTATATAACAAATATATGTAATAAAAAAAAATAAATGTAGAACAATAATTTTGTAATTGAAAAATTATTAAAATACTTGTAATGTGGAATTTGGATTAGTGTATAGAAAAAATGTATCTACAATTAAAACTTTTAATATTTTCTATTGAAATAATTCAATAAATTTTATATGATTATTGATCTTGTAATATATAAATCATTAACGATAAATTTCATTCACATGATTTTATAATTAAAAATATAACAATTAAATAAAATTTACCTAAAATTCATATACAGAACAATTAATTTTCAAATCATATTTTATATATAATTTAAAAATACTGTTGAATATCATCTGAAACCGAGATGAAGTAAGAATTATGAACCTATCATATGCTATATAAAAACATAAGAAAAAGAACGCTTTCATAACTGCAGTGTACTTCATTTCACAGAATGACTAGACAAAAAAACGTGCTTCCTTATGAAAAAGAAAAAGAAAAAGTTTATTTAGTTTACAATAGGAATATAAAATAAAATAAATAAATTCTAAACTCTTTTCTACTTTCTATAATCTATATATATATATATTTTTCTGAATACATAATCTTTTATAATATGTATCTATATGATTTAACAATGTATATATGATTGCATCAATTAAATAAAATTTTATTTATATGCTTTATGATCATTTACATGCTTTTTGATTAATAAGTCGCACCGCACCGTATTTATTTTAAACACAGAACAAAAAAACATTTGTTTTAACACCTTTTTATATTTATAAAAACATAATCAACATAATCATATAATATATATAAAATAAAACTCATTCATTATAATATTATGATAAATTTGTTATATACATATTTTGAAAATCATTGCTTTTATTTATGTATATAATATAAAATTTTATATATTATATAAAGATTTCAGTAAAAGAAAATGAAAAATGTCACAAATTATTACATAATGAAAATTACCCCAAAATACAAAAAAAAATTAAATTACATTCAAATTAAAATTATTCTAAATAGACTTACAAAACAATAATATGTAATAAGATTTGTTAGAAAAAAAAACACTTTGTCATCAAGAGGGGCCTAAAAGCAAAACGTATGTATTTATATACAATATAAAAATAGTTTATTTAGCGATAAATATCTCATGTTTGATTGCTAACCGTGATATGATTTTTGGTGTGTTTTAACATATTTATATTTAGTATACATATATACATGGTTTAATTTATTTATTATATATATATGATGCGGATATGCATTAATACTAAAAATCAAATTGTTAACTAGTTATTTATATACATATATTATAATGTAAATTATAAATAATTACATCATTTGTACAAATGGAAAATTAAATACACTTATTAACTATAAATGATTTACTTTATATAAAAATGAAATAGCAAATAAAGTAAGATTGTTTGATTAAAATAATTAGTATTATTCTTAACTATGATTAATTGTCGCATTGCAGCATGTTTTTTGTTAGAACTAATTTTAAGGAACCATTTTATTAATTTTAAGGAACCATAACGCATGATCAAATTTGACTTTCACCAATTTTCTAAGGTTTCACATCAATGGTAGGTGGTTATGAATCTATGATTGCATATAGATATTTTTAAATATATAGGAAGAAAAATTTATCTCCCCCATATAACCACATTTTTTCCAGCTGATTAAAATGTTACGCTTTTGTTTTCGATTTTATATACTATACATATATGTATCCCGACACATGCAAAACAAAAGCCGACGCATTAATGAGTTATAATTTATAATAATAATAAGTAAAAGATAAAACAAAATTACATATGATGTTATTCTTTTTTTTTCATGTACGAATATCGAAGTCGATAAAAAAAGAAGAAATGTAATAAATTTAAATAAGAAAAAGAGTTAAAATTTTTGTATAATAAATATATATGTATATATAACAAATAAAAACCTTTTTTTTTAATACTTTTCATCATCAAATATTATTAAATTTTGCTATCTCTATCTATGTATATACTTTCCATGTATATGTATATTTCAGATGATATACATAAAAGTATATATAAAAAAATTTAAAAAATATTCATAAAAATTCATTATATATAATTTAAGTGTTAAAAATTTTCTTTTGTTATAACATGGCGCCATAACTAACATCTAAATGACCGCACCACACAATATATATAATGATGGTGATTTTGCCGCGGCACAAGCTTCATCAATATACACTCTATATAAAATACTAAATTATTATTATTATTATTATTACTATTAATATTTTTTATACAATATTAATGCATAAGAAGAAAAAAAAATGAGATGACAGCTTCTACTTCTTTTTCTTTTTCTTATAAGTTTTTTTTATTAATATATATACTATTTTTTTATTTGTGTTCATCAGATATATATAATAGATAAATAGATAAATTTTTCTATATCTAAATAAGTTAACGTATAAAGCCGTACACAACTTTGGAGTATAAATATATTATTTACATCATGTAAATTATATAATATACATATATGAATACACATTATAGATTAGATAGTTTCAGTTTGTATATGGATGGTTATGTATAAAAGCTGTATAATATTTAATAAAGTTAAAAACAAAACAAAAACAAATTCATATATTAAAGATATATTTCATAAAAAAATAGATTGATGATCTTTTATTGTATATTTATACAACATACACATCACATTTATTCATTCGTAAATATATATCACAAAATATTTATGTATTAATAAAGTATAATTATATATATGTATATAATATAATTGTGAATTATTTATGTTTCTTAATTACTTTAAATAAAATAAAAATTACGTTATATTTAGTCATACATATATAAAGTGTATATACATTTCGAATAAATATGCGTACATATACATAAATATATAGATTTATATATTAAAGACAATCTTAAACAACTTTAAGAACTACAAATAATTGTTCAAAAAAAAGAAAACATCATATTTTAATATGATTTATATAGCACAGAAAAAAAAATATAAATCTATAAGAACAATTATATGAATGAATTATGTATGGATATTTTAAAGAACAATTTTATTTAGATATGCATAATGAATTTTTAAAGTGATTAATATATTTTTTTTCTTTATTTATAATAAATTTTGTATATACAAATATGATTGCCAATTGATAGAATATACAATAATGAAGCTGCATTTTGATTTGAATATTTATAACGACTGTTCCAAAAGATAAACATTTTACTATACCAGAAAAAAAGCTCAATTTTATATATTCTATATAGAAAACTAATAATTCACATAAACATAAATACAAACACATTCCAACATTAACATTACATTACATTACAACGAATGGAACTTCAAATAAAAGATTTAAATTGTAATTGAAATGAAATAAATGTTGCTAAATCTAAGTATTCAATTTAACATTAAAAAATGTATAATCATTTTAATATAGAGCGAGGACACTATTTCTTTTTTAGTGCGGTAATGAAAATTAATTAATTTATCTCAATATGATCATATATATATATATATATATATATAAATGCGATCCGGTATATATGAATAATTAATAATTTAATTAAAATATGAGTAGGTAATATGTCAAAGATTATGTAAAGCAAAAACAAATTATATACATTATCTGATATATATCAAGAAATATCTACAAATGCCATTCACTATAAAAGATTTTATTATACTATACTATAGTTAGTAAAAAAAATTGAATTATATATTTATATATAAATGCAAATAACGATATTTATATATACACATATATGAAACATGAATATTTCAAATATAATTTGTTTTTTTTATGTACATTATAACGAGTTACAAACAAAAAAAAACAATTAAATTCAATCATTTTAATTGGAAATATTCAATGATTTGTAAAATATGATTGGTTATTAATATATATTTTTTAAAATATACATATATAAAATTCAAATGTTAACTCTAGTATATTACTCTATACAGTTTAATTCTATTTATATATATAAATTAATTGTATACATATAAAATAGTTCTTCTTTTATTCTATAATAAATTTTAGATGATATTATAGATGGATATACAACAAAAAAAAAACGATGAACAGAAACTATTAAACACAAAAAAGTATAAATAAATATAACAAATAGAAATTCTAAAGTACTACCTTTAAATATATATTATACAATATATACAAATATACATATTATATAGATAGATATATAGACAAGTGAATTGGTTCTTTCAATTATTATTAAATTTCTTTTAAACATTTTTATAGATGTTATATTGGTTGACCGCCTAGATATTATATTTAATTACTTTTATATATATATATAAATATCCATCTATCTATTACGATATATAAAAGTATAAATTTATACCACAGAATTGCTACTACACATAATTTTTGTTCAAGTTCGATAATTGTATATCAATTTTAGCGTGACTGAACTTAATATATATATATATAATATTGTGTTTACACACTGTATATATATATATATATATATATATATATATTTACAAGTTGCAGGAAAAAAAAAAATTAAATAATATACTTGTTTGTCTTTATATAGTTTTATAATAAATTTGAATTGAGTCTAAATAAATTATATTTACCACTTACTTGTGTACTATATATTTATGTATGTATATATATAAGTATTCAATTCACTTCTTTCTCTATTCGTATTATAAACATTAAAAGCAAAAAATAATAAAATATACTTCTATATATGTATATATAATACTTTTCTTTTATTACTTAAATATATTGCTATATATATATATTATTTATTCTTCATTTTATAATCAATGTACGTATATAGAGTTTGAATATATCTATATATAGTATGAAATAATACCACTTATTATGAATTACCCATATATAATGAATAAAAATAAAACTATATATTGCTTTAACAGGAGCTTTTTATTTTCATTATAATGTATATATATTGCATATATGAAATAATAATGGTGAAAAATAAATACTCTTATACAACTTTTAAAACAAGGTAAAATATACCAATTAATTTCATTACAACAATTATTTTTATCTTATACACTATATATATATAGTTATATAGATAGAATATATGTGCTTATACGCGAATGTTACTAAAATGTTATTAAAATAAAAACACATTTCTATGTACTGCAATGAACGTAATCATTGCAAAATACTATAAATAAAATGAATAAATTTTATTGCTTGAAATCACGATCACTTCATTTATATATATATAATAAATACAATTGTTTGCATATCATGATAGCATAAATTTATATATGTAGAATAGAAACAAAATGATGTGAATGTAACATTTATCTGTCTGTCTGATGTTATAAAATATATTGATTGGTGGTAGCATTATACACTACAGAGAGATATCAATTAAATAATAATTTAAATCGATGTACAAAATTCAAGAAAATTAATTAACTCTTCTTTTTTTCTTTTAATAATATATACGCATTTATATATTGTGGTAGTCCTATACAAAATAAATACTTCCCTGACAATATATAACTTTTAATTATATTAACCGCTAATAATAATTTCGTTATGTATATAGATTAACGTGTTTTGTTATATACAAAATTATTTAAATTTTATTATATATATATTTAAAATTCAATATTAAAAGAAGAGTCATTAATGAACCATTAATAGTGATTAACCATTTGTTGTCGTAGAGGTATTCGACTTTTTATATATTTATTAATAAAAATGTTAACGAAATTAATTTAAATTCAAGATATTATTTTATATTAATAAGTTTTATTTAGTTCCATTTTAATTCTTCATCTCCCACAATGTATATACATTTTAATGGACATTTTTCTAAAATAATTTATGAATAATACGTTTAAATTCTCTCTATATATATATAGGATCATCCAAGTTTACGTGGAACACCATTAGCAATGCTTGCAGCACAATGTAATAAATTATCAAGTAAATCACCACCACCATTAGCGGATGCGGCTGTTGGTAAAGGATTTCATCCATGGAAAAAAAGTCCAACATCTTTAGGTGGTCAACATTCACCGTCAAATACATTAACGAATGTTATAGGTGGCGGTGGTGGAGGAGGAGGAGGAGGTGGTGGCGTTGGTGGTGGTGGTGGTGGTGGTGTAGGCAATACATCTACGTTAATGCAACGAAATAATTTAACATCGACAACACCGACAACATCAACAATGGGAAATTTTCCAACTAGGTATTTATTATTAAATATATTTATGAATCCTATTTTTTTTTTTTTATATTTGCTTGGGTATTTATGAAATTATAAGTAAATTATATTAACATTAAGAATCTTTTTAAAACATTAACATCTATTAAAACTCATTGCATAAAAATATTTAATTTTGCATTACATAAAACTTTTCCATTCTGCAATAAATGCTTTTATACTCTTTTTATATTATATTATAAAAAATATGTCGCGTTTATTAAAAATAAATTAATTTATATTCATATTCAGTCGTCCGATAACATCATCTTGTTCGGGTGGCGGAGCAATACCACAATCGTACGGTAATGATTTATATTTTCCCGGTGCAACAACATCACCGGCCATTGCCGAAAATAATCATATGCATCAAAGTCTATTGGGTAAAGTGGAAAGTTCGGCGTTGGGTTCGGTATACCCAAGACATCCATATGATTGGACATTTAATGCAGCCGTTTCGGCGGCGGCCACCCATAAAACCGAACCGGGTATGAATTCCGGTTGGTGGGATATGCATACAGCACCCGGTACATGGTTGGATATGGGTAGTGCAGCCGGTATGCATGCATCAATGGCCAATTATGCTACAACATCAGATTATTCAACATTAACACATTCTCTGACGAATACCGCCCATCTATTGGGTTCCGGTCAACATCTACTACAAGACACTTATAAAATGTTACCCAGTCAAAGTGTTGGCAATTTTGGTTTGTCACAACATACAACGCCGACAACACCGGTGCCAACACCAACCAATACACCGCAAGCACCATCACCACGATCCCAACGGCGGTATTCGGGACGTGCCACCTGTGATTGTCCAAATTGTCAAGAGGCCGAACGTTTAGGACCGGCCGGTGTACATTTACGTAAAAAAAATATCCATAGCTGTCATATACCCGGATGTGGTAAAGTGTATGGTAAAACCAGTCATTTAAAGGCGCATTTACGATGGCATACCGGTGAACGACCATTTGTATGTAATTGGTTGTTTTGTGGTAAACGATTTACACGTTCCGATGAATTACAAAGGCATTTACGTACGCATACGGGTGAAAAACGATTTGCATGTCCCGTTTGCAATAAACGTTTTATGCGTAGCGATCATTTAGCAAAACACGTTAAAACACACAATGGTACGGGTGGGCCAGGTTCGAAAAAAGGTTCATCCGAATCGTGTAGTGATTCCGAGGAAACTAATCAATCGGCATCCAACGATCAAATGCATCACAATAATAATAATAATAATAATAATAATAATAATAATAATAATAATATGTCATCGAATCCAAATAATCCGAATACGAATGGTAATAATATGGGAAATAATGGAAATGGTAATAATAATCATAATCATAACAATAATAACCATAATAATAATAATATGAATCATAATCATTTACAAAATGGATCGATTGGTTCAATTCAACATAATATGACAATTGCCCATCAAATGAATTCACCGCCAATGCATATCCATCATACACCAAGTCCTGGATTAGTTGATCATGTTGGTGTTTTGCAAGACATTAAGCCAGGCCTCGTTTGAAATTCATTTGGGCCATCCATTTATAATTAATTTCATTGAAAATGTATGGCCCTCGGATAAATTACGTTTATATACCGTTTATATATGATATACGTATAACATTAATGTATATATAGTATAAATAAAATATATAGTCTTTCTTTTATATATATACGAAAAATGTTTTATAAATAAAAAACGAACTCATATACTTACATAATATTTGTATATATAGTTACATTATTATAAATGTATTAAATATATTTTAATTTTTTTTTTTTTTGCTTTATTCGCTATATGTGGTTCTAATAAATTGTTAAATTATAAAACTATCTCTATAAATAGATCTGAATTTTATTTGATGTTGCATGGAAAAAATATATATATAGTATGTGCGTACGTAACTTAAATTAAAAGCATTACATTTCAAAATCAAATAAATACTACAATATCTGGCACCCAAATTAATGAAAGTAATAAAAATAATAAAATAAATAATTAAATAAAATAATCACATAATTATATTTTCTCTTAAAAATATATTTAAAATAAAAGAAAAACAAAACGAAAACAATGGTACAAATTTACTTCTTTTATGTATCTATACATTTATTTATTATAATGTTTTCACTTTTATTTGTAATAATAAATCATTTTTTTTTGTTTCTATCAAATATATATTAAGATATAATGAATGTAAGGTGAAAATTCTATATAAAAACAAATTTTCTTAACCACATATTATACTATATATATATATATATATATATATATTATAGAGAACGACCATATAAGTTACGAACGCATTATATATATTTAAAAAATTTAAATTAATTATTAAGTACGTATATGTAAATATTTTATAAATTATAAAATTCAACGAAAATAAATACAATATTTCCGAAAAACGGAAAATTATATTATGCAATTTTGTAGCTTCGAAAATATTAAAATTATAGTAAAAGAAATGTCAGAAAAAAAATAAATCCAAAATATATATACCATAAATATACTTTTTATCTATAAAACATATAGGAAATTTAATTAATTTTATATGTTTTATTATCTACATATACAAAAAAAAAAGTAAAAAATTAATTAACAAACATATAATAAAATAATTATTTATTTTCATCGCGTTTTTTTAAACTTATTATACAAAATAATTAAATAAAAAAAATATAATTGACACAATTTTATCTCACACTCACTGTAAATATATATATATTTAATTTCTATTATTTTAATTTACAAATATAAGAATCATATTTATAACTAAAAAAAAATAAATAAATTATATGAAAAAATAAATATATAATATGGAGTACATATTATATAATTATACTATTATTATTATTACTTTTTTTTTATTATTATTATTATTAATTATTTAATTAATTATCATTATTATTATTATCATTATATTGTTATCAAATAACTCAAATTATTATATATATGTATGACAAAAATAAAAACAAACAAAATTTAAATAAATAAATATGTAAATGGATTAAATAAATTATAATTAAAAATAAAACTGTTTATGTCTTTTGTATTGATATATTTTAATTCTTTTATTGGAAGAGTTTTTATTTGAATCTTTGGGGTTATGTAAACTTTATAGTGATATTTTCATTAAGATAATGAATTTTTTATATGATGATCTCAACCTGTTAGTAACAAAACAACATCAATTGATGACAAAGCGAAGATATCTATTAAATCAAGAAAAGACCCGTCGTTGATGTATCCTTGATCTATCGTTTTTACATCGTAATATGTATCATTTAAAAACCCAATCCAATTACGATATAATTTAATTTATTTTTATTTCTTTAATTTGTGAAATGTATAAAATAAACTCTATATTAAAACTAAATTGATCGATAATTAAATTTATCTAATCACAATAACAAAATAAACAATAAAGCAAATGTAAAATAATCTATAAAAACATAAATTTCTATTCAAAACATGATTTTTTTATCCACAAATTTATTCTATAAAATTAAATTAACACAAATATAATAGAAGTTAAATTCAACGCGTGATTTGACTTTTATTATATCTATCTATAATATATACATATATAGATAATGTAATCTCAACATTATTATCACTGTAATTTAAACAAATTTAATATTAAATTTCAAAATCGTTTTAGATTTAATACATGTGTATATATAGAAGATTGAAAAATATGTTGAAGTTTATATCTCTTCTATATATATATATATATATAGATTATCGCTTTACTACATATGATTTAAAATACCCCTAAATATTTTTTTTTATTAAGCACCCTCATTTTTAAATGATATTTATCGTCTCTTGAAATTTGTCAGATAAATATTATACGCATATTGTATAGAAAAGTATACATATAGATAGATAGATTTTAACAATAGAAAATTATCCCTTTGTTGTTATATATTATATATAAAATTCTAACAGCAATATAATAAAAACCAGTCATTTCTTTACTAATATACCCTTAATGTTGTTATTAGAAGAAAATTTATATATACAATATATGGTTGGATATATAGGGATCAGTATATAAGATGAGATTGCATTTAATCATCAGTGGGGGTTATAGATATATAACAGATAATATATATAAAAATATGTATTCTATTTACTGGTAATGATGTACGAATTTAATACATTTCACAGTAATGGATATAATTCTATTTTATTTGCTTTATAAATGTTGTTTGTTATATTATTTTGTTTGTGGTTAGATTTATTTTTACTTTTTCGAGTAGATTTTTCAATTTATTTTGTTAAAATTATGTAGCGATAAGCTAATATTGTGTTAGGATTACGATAACCTTTTCCAAGGATTAGAAAACATTACATTATTTCTTTTCATATGATGAGGTAATTAAAGAAATTTAGAAAAATTATACTTATTATGAAATACAAAATTGTTAATATAATGATAGAATAATTAATATTTCTATATTTCTACACATAAAAAAATTGCATCACTGTATATAATAGTGTTTTTTTATGGAATATTAAAATAATTAATTAAATTAAATGTTTACCACATATTTTCTTCATTATTTAAATCACTTTCAATTTTTTTTTAATTTCATTTGAAATTTGCATTTTTATTTTTTGATGTGCGTACGTAAAATTAATGTATATATATAAAAAAAATGTCATTAAAGATTAAACCGCAAAAATTCAAGTGAATTATAAATTAATTTCATTATATCACATCTATATACATTCGAGTATTATTTTTAAAAGCCACAATAAAGTAACCCCTATTTTGTCATCCATTTCATGCAAATTATGATCATTTTTCATTATATGATTATATATATATATATATATATATGGTTATAATAAAATCTAAATAGAATCTCAAACACAATGTTTATTTTATATGTTACATATATACAACAATAAGCAATGATGATACTCATCTATACATTATACTGTGAGATGATATGATGAAAAATGTTGGGTGATGGATATAATATGATATTTAAGAAGTAATAAAAAGTTGTATTTGTATATATATGGGAAAAAACTTGGGGTTGTTTTTTTTATTTTTTCGTTAATATGAATTTTTTTTTATAAATGTATATATGTTCTTTTTATTGAATTTTTATGGGACATTTTTATAATAATGTTTTGTTGAGATTAATGACATGATTTTAAAGAATTTTTTAACATATATGTATATAGTATCAATTTCTATATATATCGTACACAGTATATAAATAGAATACAA
The DNA here is from genome assembly GCA_958336335.1 of Dilophus febrilis. NCBI lineage: Eukaryota > Metazoa > Arthropoda > Insecta > Diptera > Bibionidae > Dilophus > Dilophus febrilis. The sequence goes on from OY284468.1 coordinate 39,258,933, forward strand.
AAAAAAAATTAAATTCTTTTATACAAATACTTTATGTATAATTATTAATGTTGTTTTTTTTTGCATTATAACGTTTTTTATGGGACTAAAATGTGCAAAAATTTTGAATATAGTTTTAATTTAAAATTGACGAGACTGAAGCACAACATTTTATATTGAGTAATATACGGTCAATCATTCGAAATACACAAAATAATTCTGATATAGGTTTGCAAAGCTCTATAGTTAAATGTATAACTTAAAAAAAAATTCTTAAAGAAATGTTGATTAAATTTTTTACAAATTACCGCTCATTTCAAATATCAAAAGTTATTGAATTCACATCGATTTCAACGAAAATCTGTATAGATGTAAAAGAACTAAATGGAATATCAATAACGATTTTGATGATAAAGAACATATAAATAATAGAAAGAAGATTTTAACAATCCATAATTAATATAAATTAATAAATTAATATCCATAAATAAAATTATTATTTTCCCTGTATATATTTTACTAATTAATTATTTCTCACATTTATCATATTGTCATTTCATTTTCAATAAAAAAAAACATTTTTTTATATTTACTGCATTTTTAGCTGCATTTATTATAGATGAATATTTGAAATAATTAAATTTATATAAAAATCAATTATTTTGGTGTTAACTTAAAAATGCAATTAATTGCATTCTTTACATAACGAATTAAATGGTCATTTATAAAGAAATAATAAACCTTTAAACGACAATATATACATATATAGAAATCAATAAAACAAAACAAAAAATAAATTCAATTTTAGCCCCCCTATTGGTTTTTTACCAGTTAAATAAAATATTTATATAAAAACATATTTAATTTTTTAGTGCAGCTTTATTTTATTTCTTATATATTATTAACTATTGATACCATAAAAACATTAAATAAATATAACAATGCACAGTGTTTGATTTGTCGCCATCCTCTAAAATAAAAAAATTGATGATTTTTTATTATTTGTTTTATTTAAATTTCGTTTATACATATACTTTATATATATATATATATAGATGAATGATTCTTTTATCTTTATCATTGTTATATATTTTATTAAATGTTAATGAAAACATTTTTTTATTGTCAATCAATGAAACAAACAATTAAAAAAAAAAAAAACCTCAATGAATTTAATTTTATTTACTATATATATACATATATAATATATTGCAAATTGAAAATTAAATAAAGCGACGACGTGTGGAGCGATTTGATATTTAAATCAATATAATTCTATTTATACAAAAAATTGATGTTTGATTTATATTAAGTATTAAAAGAAAAAAAAAATTAAGAATAAAAAAAAAAACCAACGATTTTATTTTTAATTATTGTTGTCACTACAAATTTTACAGATCAATGATTTTCATTTTTTTTTTCATTGAATAATAATCGACAAATTGTTGAATAAAAAAAATTTTTTAAGGCGTTTTTTTACGTAATACATTTTTGTTTGTTGGTTTTTATTTTTCAATTTACATATTGTATTATTATAAAGGAATAAAGGATAAGAAATAGATTTTTTTTTATTAAAAATAAAAATAAACAAAAAGAATTCATCACCACGTTAACCACGGGCACACGCTGATTTTATTCTTTATACATTTCAATCTTTTATTGATGTCCCGTATTCAGATTTTTCTATATTGTATATAAGAGTAAAATTTCATATGCAAAATTGGATGGGGTTAAGAACAATATTTTTATAAATAAAATAATTTTAATATATTACCATATATATAAAATAATAATATTTATATATATATAATGCTATATTAATTTATTTTCATTAAGTGATTCGGATCGTTAACGAATTCTACGTATATTATCTTAATACACTATATATATAAATATGTATTTTGTTTAATAATGCATTATATAGCGGAATCTCTTAAATAAAAAATTAATTATTATTTATTCTTAGGAAAAATGATTTTGATACATCGCATCATGCAATATACAGAGCAACTTATAGCAGACAATATATATGCATATAGTATAAATTCTATAGCATATTTATACATCGTTTATGAAATGTATATACAACACAAAGGAAAAATTCATATATAATTATAATGTTTTATTTAGAATCGCTTAATTTACTAATTAAATAAACCGAACCATCAAAAGCGATCCTCATTTAAATGTTGTTGATAACTTTTTTTTTTATTTTTTATACATACTTGCGCGGTTATACATATAAATTATTCTTTTAAGTTTTTTAATGAATATTCATATATCTATATATAAGAGGTTTTTTATACGTATATATAATAATGAATAAAAGACAAATATTAATTTTCTTATTCTAAATAGAAATATATACATGAAGTTCTTGTTTTTTTTTTCTTTAAATCTTTATATTAGTTCAACTTCAACTTATATGTGTGTTTGTGTTTATGTATGTAATTTAAACGAAATGTAACCAAATGTTATTTATTATCCATAAATTAACTTATAAATAAAAAAAAAAATGTGTACTGTGAACAAAATTAAGTTCTCATCACTTGTAAAATGAGATGTTAAAAGTAATTAATCAAAATGCGTGTTTTATAAAAATAAATATTATATAAATACACAAATTAAAAAAAAAATAGATAAAGTAAAATATATAATAAGTTATAAAACAAAAAATTTTAATGAACAGAACACGTGAACAGATTCACATTGTATTATTATTATTATTATTATTATATATTATATGTTTTAAAAACTTAGTTTAACATTCCGATCAAGTGATAAAAAGGATCTTAAATAGAAATCTATATTAATATTTATAGACAATTTTGAGTATATGAACGTAAAATTTGATGTATATATACATGGATTTTAGAATATTTTGTTTTAAGATATATAGTGATTGTAAAAATAATAATAGTGAATTATTTTTAATATAGTAATGGTATAAAAAGCAATGTAAAAATATTTGATTAAAAATTGTTTGATTTTCCTACAATTACTTATTATTCAGAAAAAACTAAGATATTTAATTACATTATTTATTTCTTTATAAAGATACAAATATCACAAATAACATCTAATAAATGTGAAATATAGTAAATATAGTAAATTTACTATATATGTTTTTTTTAACAATTTTATAAATTGCATGTATGTCCTGCGTTTCTCTGCATTTTCTATATATAACTTAATTATTATTTATAATTTATTTGAAAAAGGGGGATTTATTTATATTGGAATATGTCATATATATACAATATTATTTTTCCAAATACATATGTAATATCCCCGAAAAAGGATATAAATCACACAAATTAAATCATAAATGTTATGGTATATAAATTCAATAAATATTCATATTTATGTGTATTTATTTATAAAAAAAAACATGTAAATAATTAAAATTGACATAATTTTCTTTATCTGCATTTCTTCTTCATTTATAGTAAAATTATTGAAAAATATATTCAAATTAGAAAATTGTGAAAAAAAGATCTACCTAATGCTATTTTGTACGGAATACTTATCGAGGATTACATTTGCTTTTAAAACATATTTAAATGAAACAGAACACAAAAATCTATAAATTTATATTAATATCTCATTAATCTTATAAAAAATACAAATAAAATTAATTGTGAATTTAACTTCTTCATCTTAATTTTTTTTACCTTTATATTTACATCTCAACTGGAATCAATTAATCCGAAAAAATTCATCATATAAGCATACATGAAAAATTCACAGGTATTTATATATATATATATATATATATATATATATATAGTTATATGATTTTAATTAAAGTCATATCGATGTTCTCTGATGATATGATTTTGTTGTACATTCAACAATGATCATTATGAATGAATAATATGTTATAATAAAAATTATATTCCCTATCTATTATAATACCTTAATTTAATGTATATTTAGACTTAATATATACCTATATAAATATAAATACATAGCGATTATGAAAGGCGGATCATCCGCCCATGGGTGTTATGAGAAGTTTTAATAAACATAGACCCCATATAAATGTAATTTTATTTTGTTAGTTTGTTTATTTTCCATATATATACATATATATATATATATATATAAATAGTTAAATATAAATGCATGTTTATTATAACTTCGAATATACAACAACCGGGGGGATTATTGTGCAATGTATATATTCAATAACTATAATATATATACATTGCATTTATTACACGTGCTTTATAATAAAGATACTCGTGTATATATAAGTTTTTGCTATTATATGCATATCTTTAATATATTTTTTTATAAAACCATAAGTATATTTAGATGATTTATAAAAGAAATATTTTGATCTATTTGCGGGGATTTCAATTGTTGGCGATTTATTTATCTCATATAACTATGCGATTATCCAAGATAATTATTGTAATGACACAAAAATACAGGGCGCTCTCATATTTGCGGTACTTCTTATCTTAACATCCCCAGATTGATCATTCACAGGGTAACTTTTCTGATTATTTTCAGTTTATTTTCTATATATCGAAGTCTTCGGGGGACAGTCATTTATTTTACGAAAATATTACAGAAAAGGTATCTGTTTATATATATAAATATATTAAGTGGCGTAGAGGTTAAATACTATACATAAAAAAAAAATTAGACAAATTAAAAAGAAATTATACACATATCAATTAATGAAAATATTTTCTCTAATTCACCAAATGTTATAACAATCGATTTTGAAACCCAAAAAAAAAAATAAATAAAATATAAAACAAATGATTATTATAAAATTGTGTCCTTCGACAAATATATGAGATACAATGGTAAAGAAAAAAACACATAAAAATCTATCCATATACGACTTTTAATGATGATTACGTTTCAACCCTTTTCTAAATATATATTTAAATGATATTATTACCAAAGTAAAAACTTCTGTGTAGTAATATACAAATGTATATGTATACCTTCAACTATATAAACTTATATAAAGTAAAAATAAATATACTTATGTATATTTGATATGTAATTTACATATAATAACATAATTATTATAGCACATATGTTTTTTTTTTGTAAAGTTTTAAAATGTGGTCTAAAAATAACCTCAAAGTAAATTCTTTTAAAACATATGTGCGGTTTGTTGTTGCTACCTTTTATTTTTTATTCTTTTTTCAAATAATATAATATAATTGTAATAAAATATTAAAATAATTTATTTATGTGAATCAAATAATGGTATTTGTGTTTTTTTAATGCAATGAAGCGAGCAAATTATTTTATTTACTTGTAATCATTTATATATATTTATACAATTATGGGTGAAAAATTGTTAAAAAAAATTATCATATATATTGTATTCTACAGTAGCAAAATATCGAGTTTAAATATATTTAACACAGGTGGTTTATATCTATAGATGTCAATTATATACTTTATAGACGTATGATGTATTAAAATTTGCTTTATAGTTAAATATTATAAAAGCTCTTTATTTACTTTAATAAAATAAATCAGAAAAATGTTGAAGAATATATATTCCATTGGTTGTATTTATTATTGAGACACCGATATAATCTTTAAGAAAACATTTAGAATAATTAAGTATAATTTTCTTTGCATAAAAAATAACAATTAAACATTGAAATTCCAAAAATATGAATTTAAATTGTATATAAAAAGTTTATTATATATTTATTAGGTATATTTTGAAAAAAAAAAACAACCAAAAAAAAAAAATAAACGTTTCATTTTAAATATACAAATTGTTTTTCTTAAAAAAAAATTAATCGAACTTTTTAAAAATTATATTGAAGTATATAACAAAATAAAATTAATAGATTTATTTAATATTAAAGTATACGTTCTATAATATTCAGACCATAATTAAATAATTCCTTACAAGCTAAATAGAAGAGAAAATATCATTAATAATAACAATAACTATATATATACATATAATACATACATCTCAAATTGCCATATAGAATACATTAATGACATATAACCGGATGAAATACTATCATTAAGATTCTTTAATTTATTTCGATCAAAATCAAAATCATCATATAATGAATATAAATATATATTTAAAAAAAAAAATTTATATATACCTTATTATATATATACAAAAGCTAATTTTAATTCATTGATTAGGATATTTATATTAGGATAGATTTTATAATAGTATTATATATTAATGGATATGCTCTCTATTATATAACTTTTTGTCTTCTTCTATATATAATCCCCATTTAATAACGCAGTAAAAATAAATCTACTTTATATTAAAAAACAAAATAAAAATAAATTCCCATAAAAACAGTAATCATCCTATTATTTCTGTAATTTAATATCACATCAAAGATATATATTTTCCAAATTAAGTTTTTTTTTTAATATTATAAAATTCAAAAATAATATTTAAACAAAAATATATAAATTTACCTGTGCTGGGCGCCATTCAACAAAATTACATCAATGAATTTCACATATTTATCTTATAAAAGATATTTTTTGCTATCACCGGCTATACGCGGAAGAATCTATCATATTTATGTAATTTCTCATATATTATCAAACAAAATTAAAAAGAAAAAAAAAGTATTTCGTTACCCTTTTTTTTTTATTTTAGAAAAAATAAAACAACTAATTTCTTTTGTGTGTATTTGGTGGGTGCTGTTATTATATTAGAAAATTATTTATAAATTAACAATCATATTATAACATATATATATAATGAATGAAAAAATAACAGAAAAAAACACTAAAAATAATTTATAAGAAAAAAGAATCTATATATTTTAATTCATCCTTTCTCTGATATCTTTTCGTTTCATTTCATAATAAAAAAAAAATTATACCGCATATATAAAAAAAAATTATATATAGAATTTGTATATATGGTAATTGCTATATAATTATTTTAATAAATTGGATGCATCTCTGCACTCTCTGAAAAAATATGCATAGCAACACGTATAAGATGTTTTTTTTTTGTTTAGTTTGAAAAAAGAAAACTGAAAAAAGATCCGTTTTCTTTTATATATATTATATTTATATTATAATATTATTAACCCGTTTCTTTTTACATCATATTGAAAAAAAAATTTCATTCAATGTGTCATATGTCCAATTTATATCGTATATATGTACAACATCATATTATAATATACAGGGTGCTGTAAAAGAAACTGGTGCCGAATTTATATGACGGGAAATTATTGTATGAATTTTTTTTCATTTATGCCTCGATATGACCTCTGAAAATTACGGGTAGTTTTAGGGGTAGTTGCTTTATTTTCAAATTGACAGGAAACGTAAATAAAAATGCAGTTGGAAAAAATATTGTATAGAAAATAAAATTTTGAACTAATTATGATTCTATAGAAATTATTGTAAGATCATGAATTAGGTAGAATATTGTAAAATACCATATCAGGATCAGATCTATAAATTCTCTCTGGATTAAACGTTTTTCATAAAAAATAAATTACTTGTGATTTCCTGAAACGGAATATTTCGGAATTAGCGGAATAAATAAATAATCGGATTGGTATCCTTTAGATCGCACCTTGTCTATATAATCAAATGATTGACATATAAAGAAAAAAACAAAAAAAACATATCGAGATATGATGGCTGATTACTTTTTGTAACATACTCTTATAAATTCAATTTCTATATTATATTATGATTATTATAATAAATAAAATAATAATAATAATAATAATAATACCAATATAATAACAATAATTTAAAAAATAATAATAATAATAATAATTGTTATTATTATTGTTATATTTTATTGTTAAATACAATACAGAAAAAATTAATAATAATAGTTATTAAAAAATCATTTTTTTTATATGTATATACAATTGAATATATATATATACACAGTGAATAATATTAATGGAAAAAATGCAGTTCATATATATTTTTAACATTTGCATTCAAAATATGCTGTAAATGCAATGCGGCATATGTATAATATTATTTGTTTATTTTTTTTTATATATTGTTTGGAAAAATATTGACGGAAGTACGTAGAACAGTTTTTGTGGTAAAAGATCAGTTATATCTTTTTATTATAAAAAGGTAAGAATAAAAAAAAATGGAAATTTCTCTAAAAGAAATTATATTTATAAAAAATTTACATAAAAAATATTTTTATATAATAATTTCTATCATATACATACATATATGATTGTTTTGCAACATGCTTTGTATTATTGACAAAAAAAATATGCGTAAACGATAAACAGACTGTTATAAAAAGGTAAATAAAAGTGTTTAAATATTAATTTTGAGATATTAAACATGTGAATCATTACATTATTATTTAAATACACACGGATTTCTTTGAGGTAATCTAATGTCACAAAAAATTCGATTCCTTCTTCATTTATTTTCTATAAATAAATAATATTAAAAAATAACTTCGTTTTGACGATGGATATATTACAAGTTATCTATAATTATATTTTTTTATTATATAATAAATTTATACCCAATTTTAGTTTTCAATTATGGCACCTTAATTTAATTTGTGTAACTCGCAATATTAAAATAATGTCGATTTCCTTCAAATTCAATCAAACTGTTGAATTTTTTTTAAACTTCCCAAACAATCATAAATTAAACAACACATATATAGAATATTGTGAAGGACATCGCATCAATTTTTTTTGTGATTGTGATCAAAGTGATTGATGTCTAATTCAATTTGTGAATAAATCACACAAGAACCTCTTCTCAGTACATATACCATTCATATCTGCATAATTTCATCAATCATCAATTTTTATATAAATATATTGAAAACTCTCACATGAATAAAATATCACAGGCAAAAAAATCACAAACAAACAAATTTATGGTATATACAAAAAAAAAACGTCAATAAGTCAAGTTAAAAAAAATTATTTGCAAACATATATATATTATAAAATAAAATCATTTAAAAAAGAAATTGTGTCAGTATATTATTTAAAAAAAATATGTCCATTATGTCACATTCACAAAAAAGTATATACCAGCCATTTATCAGGCAGATGTTCATTTATCATAAAAAAAATAATTTTTTTTTATATTTAAAATTTTTATTTTTTCTTTTTTGAAACATTTATTAATATTATTTATAATGTATATATGTAACATATATACAATCTTTCAGAGGCACAAAATCATCTAACTATATCGTTTATAAATAATTTGTTAAGATTGTGTTGTTGTTTTTTTTTATTGAAAAATTCTTAAATTATATATTCTTATGCAATATTTATTTCTTAAATATAAACTTAAAAGGAAAAGTATAAATATATATATATGTATTGTGACCCCTTAAATAAATATATATGTGTTTATTTATTAGGTATATGACCTAAAAAAAAAAACAAAAATTGAGAACAAAAAATCGGTAATAAATAAAGCCAAACATAGATTTTTACCGCGTATATATTGCATATGATACACGCAGGAAAAATCATAATTCACTATATGTTTTCATTTCAGTTATATTATACTCTATATATATATATTTATATATGGGTATATATAATTTTATCCTTTTTATTATTATTTTATTTTTATTATGATTAACAACATTTTTATTTATTTATTTTTCTCTCCATATATATTATTCGTTCAATTTTAGTTCAATGAAAAATAACAAAAAAATATTATAAAATTCAAGTCCTTTGTTTGATTTGTAATTGTCACCAGTTTTCTCATACATTAAAGATGTATATTACAATATATACACAGAGTCTATATATGAATTCGTATATAAACATTTTATATTGTAACATATCGAAATATGTAGTATATGCGGATAAAATTAGGGAACATTGAACATTCGTTCCATTATAAGTGAACGTATATTACATCAATATGGATTTTATAACAAATACAAATAGTTTTTATATACACATTTGGTTGCGGTCAATGGTGTGTTCATTGTTCGCAATCACAGCAGCAAGGCATATACCGTAAATCATTTTCATCAATAGGCTCCAGTGACAAATTGATAGTGTTAAATATTTAGATAATGCATTTTTTTTTTTTTGGTTTGGTATGTATTATTATTATTATTAGTATTAATAATATTAACAATATATAAAATTTGTTATTATTACATTTATTATATTATAGTTATTTTATTATAGATCGTATAATACTATAAAATTGAATAAAATTAGGAGGGTTGCATTTTTCATAGATATATATATATATAATTGTATATATAAATGTAGATGTACAAATTTGTAAAAATGTATATATTGTTATTTGTGTTTTTGCTTCAAATAATAAATGATTTTAATAGGCATGCATAAGAGCTGTTTATTATAGATATATCAGATATGCATATCATATTCATAAGATCGGGATCATTCATGATATATCCCTATGAATTTATAGAAAGATAACCACAATTTTATATTAACACCACAATCGACAATATATTTATCTTTATTGGGTTTATCTGTATTCTTTAGATATTTATTTAACATAATCACGAAAAGGATCGCAAATATATGAATAAATAACTTATCTAGATGGTTTTTAATTTAACTCAATTCAAGTATATAGAAATTTTATATTATCCTGATTGATATATCCTTAAATAATATCAACTGATTAATATTGCATATAGTTTTTATGAATTAAAATGAATATTAGACAAATACAACATATTAAAAGTGAATAACAAAAAATTTAATGTGAGTAAAAAAATAGAAAAAATTAACAGAAAACAAATGAATTTGAAAACATTTATATATATAAAAGAATTTAAAAAAAAATACACAACTTAATGAAATAAATATAATAATATTATTACTCCTTTGTACTATATATATTACAGTTGAAATGGGCGGTATTTTCCGGTGGTTTCTATAAATAATAAAAAAAAATGAAATGATATTTAATCCAGAGACTATCTGTGGTATTCTATATGTCTACAACTGGTAATGTTTATTACGTGGTCTTTTTGTATAGTATATATATTTATTTAAACAAAATATAGGTAAAACAACTATAACTACACACGTACACTTTTTCACATACCGAAACAAATAAAAAATTCCTATATAAAACAAATTGTTTTTATCCTATATTGAAGAACTGTATTTAAATATATAGAATAATTTATAAAATCCATTGGGTATACCGTGTAAAAGCGAATAAAATGGTATAAATATATATATGTTATGATATAATATAACAAATATTGCAGTATATCATGATTTTATATATTCAATATTTGTGACTATATATATTCTACTATTATATTATACTGCACAATTTGTAAATTGAAACAAACAAATATATAAATAGCATTAAATTTCTCAAAACGGAGTAAAATGTTTATTTTTTTTATTATTATTTTATTGTAATATTATGATTATTATTATTATTTTTATTATTGTTATTATTGCTATTATATGATCGTTATTAATATACGAATACGATGTATTATTATAATTAATTTTACTTATATATATATATAATATACAGTATATATATGAATGAAATGTATATGCTATATGCATAAGATAATTGATAGTTTTATAATAAAATAATATTTATATTATAATAATATATGTACATTATATTAAGGTTCCGGTTTATTATATAAATATTAACCTATTAAATTTTATAATTACAGTGTCACAATATTCAAATATAAAATACAAAAAAAAAAATAATAATAATAAAAAGAATAAATAAATATATAATAACAATACGAAAAAATAAAAACTTTGAGAACTTTTCAACTATAAAACATGACAATAAATTCACATACACACATTTATGGATGAAAAAATAATATAAAAATAAGCAAAATAAACTTTTCTTTCAGTTATTTGAAAATGATCTTTACTATATATGTATACATATCATATATATATATTTAAATAAATAAATACATACATTTATATTAAATTATATACTTTTTTGTTATTTAAAAATCTCTTCGTTTTAATTTTCTATTTACATTTAAAATTATTTCATGGTAAAAACAATTAATATTTATGATAAGTTAAATTTAAATTTAAAAAAAAAACTCCACCATTTGATAAATAAAATAATATATTTCCATTTTTTGTTCTGAAAAATGTTTAAAAAACAATGATTTATTAGAAGAAGAAAAAAATAAACAAACAAATCCTTCAATTTTCCCAAGCCCAATTTTTATAGTAAAAGAAAAATTATATCAGTTTAGATGGCGTAGAGATACCTTTAGGAATTCTATTGAGTTTTAATCATGCGATTTGAAAAGGTTTAAAATAAAATTAAAAAATATATATTAAAATAATTTTTGCATAAGGATAAATTCCCTTTTAGGATTAATATAAATTTTTTAACATAATATAAACAATTATTTGTATATATATATAGTTAAAAAAGAACTTTTATAACGCAATTTAAATACAACTAATTAAATATATTATAAAAAAATTTATATTTTACGACAAATATAAAAAATGTTTGTTGTCGGAAAAAAAACAAAATAAAATAAATCATATATTCATTTTAGTTTATATATTTTGTTATACAGATCGAGGTTATCATCATTAAGATAAGACCATAAAATGTTATATAGTTCAAAGACGATTTTACATATACATCAAGAACAAAAACTCATCAACTTTCATTTAATTTCATTAATTATACATACGTTAATAAGTTATATATGATCAACATACGATTAATATTTATGAAAATTGTGTGTTTAAAAAAAATAATAAAATACAACTAATTAAGAAACGGAAATAACTATACAAAACAAAACATTAAATTAAATATAATTATTAAAATTTTATTGATATAGTTTTCTCATATAGTATAGTGCTATATAAGTGCTTTTCTTGTGATATTTATTTTATTATTTTATTTTTATTTTTTACAATACATACACCGAAACACAAAAGTGTTATATTCTATATTTCGCCACTATATCGTGACTTCTTATAATAAAAATAAAAATAAATGAATATATTTTTATGTGTAAATAAAAATAAATATGTATAAAGAATTGTTCAATTATACAATTGAATATATATTAAAAATAAGTTCAAATAAAAAATAAACTGAAAACCCGCACTGCATAAATGTATAAATAAATAAAAATGAAGCGATCATGAACATTATTGCGGACAACATAAATAAATATATCATTTGTTAAAAATCATTGCTTTTTTACCCAAATTTGTTTATTTTATATACTGCGATAAACATCAATAGGTACATATAAAAAGAACTAAATAAATTAATATCAAAATATTTTCACCTACAAACAAAAAATGTTTTATTTTTTTGGCTAATGCGTCTAGACATTATATATATATTGTATATAGTATAGAGATTTAGTTTTTCTGTATTTTTGGTAAATTATATTATGTTCTATTGAGTGGCCAACATATAAAATTAATGATATTTATATAGGTTTTTGCTATATATATATAATGTGTTTTTTTACAAGATATATTACAATTTATTTGACGATTGTAGCATATATAGAATATTACATATATATTTATATATGAAAACTTGGATATTAATGATCTTTTTAGCAAAAAGAACAACAAACACACTATATATATGCACGCATTCTTTATGTTCATCACCGAAATACAAATGCAATATATAAGATATATTTTTATATTTTTGGAATAAAAAAAATGAATTTTTTTTAATGGATATTTTTGCAATATATATATATATATCTTATTCGGACAACACTTAACATGATACAATATATATATATATATATATATATATATATATATTATCGACAGGCGATCAACTTACTTAGAATATTATATTACAAAAAAAAAATTAACCTTTATATATGTGTATAGTATAATGTCACTTGGAAATATAATTAATGAATGATTGAAAAACAAAATTGTATGTTTTCATATAAGAAATTAGATCGGCTTTTCTTTCATATATGATATACTATATGGTATATAATAATTATATGTGTTGAATGTAATATTTTCAACACCAAAAATGTACTGGATTTGGATTCATTTTTCATTATTTTATAAATATTATAAATATAATATAATGATAATGATATGATAAATCTATTTAAAAAAAAATTTATTCATTCATCATATATTGATTACATTTAACCGAAGAAAAACTTTGTAGATTAATTTATCATAATACATATTTTTAAATGGAATACCAACATATTTTTTTGCCATGAAATCTGAATATTTATATTTTGTTCACTATAAAAAGGAGGGCAAAATTTTCAACAGTTTGTAATAAAATGTCAATCTATATATTAAAATGGATGATTTGTCAAGTATAAACTTTTTCAAACAAATTTCTACCAATAATTGATTTATTCGATCGACACAAATATAAGTTAAATTGTAAATTAAGTATAAAATTATTAATTTTTTCAATAATAAAACGATATCGCACTACATTATAAAATCTGTGTTAATCTCCGTAAATATACACCGAAAAATCTCTACATTATAATATAGATATATTGAGAAAAGTTTGTATATATATAAATAACATTTAAATTCAATTTAACATACGTTTTTCGTTTATCATCATTCATAAATTCATATAAATTCTCCCCCAGTTATAGAAATTAGCGGAAATGGATCAAAAATTTGATATTAAATGTAATCAAATATTATTTAATAACTTTTTATTATCAAATCTCTTTATATATATAATCATATAAATATAATCTTTTTTTTTTTTTTTATATATTATTTTAGATAAACTCCATATTTTTTATATTGCGTAGGTAATATAATAAAATGTACATTATTATTATTATTATTATTTTATTGTAATATGCACCCCATATTTGCGCAAGTACATCTGTCTTTTTAAAACAGTTCAAATATAGAACGTGATAAAAAATTCTTTCTATTTAGATAGGGAATCGCACCTAAAAACTGGGCGTTAGAAAATAACAAATGAAAATCTTTTATGAAAAATAATAATCATATTTTTTTTTTTAAATATTATTATATATACCATACCTATAAAATGTTTCAAATTCAAAGTAAAAAAAAATCTATTTATGGAATAAACTAAACGCAGTACAAAATATTTTGTACATAATTTATATATATAGGACTGGAATTGATCTAAAAGGTATATTACACATTGTTTATTTTATTTTGAATAAGCTATATGTACTATATATAGTTTAAATACATAAATAATTTAATGAACATTAAGGTTCTATATATTCTAAACTACTATATTAAATATTACATTACAACACACAGATGTATATTTATCATTTTTAACAAACATATTTAATTTATCATCCTATATACGTATATTCTCATCTATACCCAAATGCATAATTGTTATTATTTACTTTATATATGTACGTACATATATCCATCCATTTAAATTTGCAATAAAGTGCAACATTAATAATAATAATAATAACAAATGAATATATCCGAGGAAGGCGTTACCTTAAACTGTTAATCATTATCATAATTCTTTATATTCTCATAAAGAAGCGAATATCTATACCCTATATATGTATAAACAAGATTTTATATGACAAAAATGAATTATAAGCCACAGATAAATTATCTATTCAATATACAGTTATACGACTATAGTAAATTAAAATAAAAATATTAAGGAACATAATTTTTAAAATGTTAGTAAGGGAAACATGCGTTTAACCCTTATTTTACTATCGCATATTATATTATTATTTTTATTATGCGTTTTTTTATTGTTTTGTTAAGGTTAGACATTTCTATATATATTTTTTTTAAATGAAAACAAAATGATAGAGGTAAATCTATCTATAAATACAACATATTTTATTGTCACAATTATAAATATATATATCACTTTAGATATACAATAATTTAAAAAAATCTTTAATGTGAACAAAAATATTAAATTAGAAATTAAAGGTAAAATGAATATGTAGCAATAAAATTGTAATTTATATACAAAAAAAAATGTATTTACGTATATGATTTGTGTAAAATAGAATTGTTTCTGTGTGTATTATAGAGAGATTTAAATTTATTAAAGAATTTCCGAATATGTATATGATTGTATTGTACGATATTTTACCAAAATATCTTTGAAAAAATTCCTTTGAAGACTAAAAAATGAATTGCTGTCCATTTCAGGATATAATATTAATCAATAAATATATATATTTCATAACAACCCTTAAACTATTTCATATATATATATATATAGGAAAACAATAAGAAAATAAAAAAATAAATAAAATAATCCGAATTGCATCCATTTTTATCACTATATATTTACAAGGTTTTTCACACATTTATACATATTTTTCCAGTATATTAAATATATATATTATGTCATAACCGCCCCATAAGTTTTCTTCAATTGTAAATATATATAGATAGATATAGTTAGTTAGTATATTATATTTACATGTTATACACATATATAGATAGAGATTGTAGATTAGTAATATAAGGGTTGTTAATTTATAACCGCCTTTTTCGACCATTTATAAATTTATTATATTTATATATGCGATATACATATGTAGATAATATAAACATTATTTTTTTAATTCTATATAAAATAAATCATAATCGCACCATGTAAATATTTCTACGTCTATATACAATAGTAAAACAGCAAAGAAAATTGTCCTAAATATTTATGTATATTGTTTATGTCATACATATATATATTTATATAAAGATTATATTGGACAGCATGATGTATATATTTAGATTTAAAGTTCTTAAAGTTTGTTAATGTTCGTTTTAGATTTTCTTTTTATATGGCAAAAATTAAGATTATGATTATCAATCCCTTTTCCTTAATACTATTTAAGCATTTTATCTGACAAATTTATACCGTACGAATTAAACAAGTTATAATGAAATTGTCGAGATTTTTCTTTGTAATTAAAACTTTATATAAATGAATTCAATTGCCTGTATCCATGTTGTAAAATAATTTAATTCGTTTACTTTAAAATTTCATCCATAATATACACAGCTTTAAAATCAAAATATCAAATTGTTTTCGCAAATTTTTGCAATATCTCTATACATATTGTATAGCAAATTACCCTTTTTTATACGTAACTTTACACGAGTATTATCTATTTTAATAATATAGTCACATATTTATACAATATTTAAAAAAAAAACAATAAATAGTTTTTTTTTCATATTGTATATATTAATTTGAATCCATTAAAAATTAATCACTCATGTAGATATATGCTCAATTTATTTGAATAATTGTTCGTAAATATATGATAGGTATATATCGATCATTTATATAACAAATATAAATATGTATTATATATGAAAAAAAAACAATAATAGAAATATGATGAATGACAAATAACGCATATATAAGGAAAAAAAATTGAATAATAAATTACTATATAACAAAACGAAAAAAAAACAGAAGAATAAAAAAAGAACATAAAAACATTTGATACAATTTTTTTTGTCTACATTTATTATATATTGGTTTTGAAATATGAATAAAACATTCAATTCACCATATATACATTATATAAAAAAAACGCATTCATATATATTTATGCTACAGCTAGCTATCCACTATAAACCGCACATACATACAATTACTATATAATTTAAAATGACAATATTATGTATTTTACAGAAACCACAATATATATTATTTACTATATATATAGGATATATTTATTTATAATATATAATGATAATGGAATGGTTGATATCACATCATATCGTATATATGTACTATAGTTTAGAATTCTCTATATATAATATAACTTTAAATTTATATAGAGATAGTAATATTTATTTATGACCACCATTTGAGGTTTTTTTTTCAAAAAAAAAAAATGGAACTGCTGATGTACTTCATATATATTCATGAACATTTATATATATTTACAAAAATAAAATAAAATCTATTAATGTTTTACGGGATGATGCGATGTAAATAAACATATAAAGTTCCATATATTGTATATAAATGCGAGGAAAATATATTGAATTTTATTTTTTTCATATATACATCGTTTTTTATGATACGTATATATGCAATATTCATGTATTATTGAACGAACATTATCACATTAAAAATAAAACAGAAAAAAAAAGTCACAAACTTCAAAAAGTCATAAATTTTATTTTCATTTGTATATTTTTGTTATTTACCATATGAATGTATAAAATAAAAAATTGTTATCCTAATACGATTTGAATAATTTATTTGATATTATACGCAAGCATATATATGGTATAAAAAAAAAGGAAAATTAAAAAAAAACACATATGGAAAATCATTGTTCAAATAAAATGAAATACCACAATCGAATTATACAAAAAAAAAATCGAAGTGAAGGACATATATTGTGTATAAATATGAATATTTTTTATTATTTTTAAAGGAAATTCATATATATTATATATTATCATTATATGTATATAAGCGGCATGGGAAATGATCATATTTTATTTATATAAATTTATGCATTACGTAAACTTACGATACTATAACTAAATAATATATATATATTTATATAAGGACATTTTTTTTTTAATTTTCAGTCTGACCAACTTTTAATTCAAAATCCCATAATAAAGTATATTTAGAGTTGTTAATATATAATTATGAATTTGTAAACATAAATACGACTTTTATAAATAAAACAGAAATAAATTTCAAAAAAAAAAACTATGTTATATAAATAATTAATAACTCTTATGCAATATAATTGATTACAAAAAAACAAAAAGTTATAGACAATGTTAAATATATGAAAATGGATATATATATATATAGGAAATTGTTGTAATATGAATATTTATTATAATTATATACCTGTACATAATTAAAAATTATTACATAATTATAAAATTTATCAATGCACTTTTTTTTAAACAAATATAATTGCTTAAAACATTACAGACTGTGAATTTATTATATATCGATAAATAATAGGATATATATATAATGTTTTGAATGTACAACATTCTTTATTACCACAATATAGCAGAGTGATTACATTTAAAATTTTTTAGTTACCATATAAATTTTCAATTCTTTTGTAATACATAACTATATACTTAAATATATATTTAGAGAATATAAAAATTTAATTCAAAATATTGAAAATTATATAACATTAATTCAATTAAATTTATTATTTATATATTTTATTAGAATTGATTATAAAAAAACCTAATCAAAATTATATAAGTAAAAAAAAAATGTAATGATGATTTTCTAAATATTTGATAAATTTCTATTCATGATGCATTTATACCTATATGGATATGATTGTTAAAGTAAAAAGTGTAAAAATATACTAATTATATTGTATTTCTTAAGGTCGATTCATTATTATTCATTACTAATCCTTTTTTTTTTTTAAGAAATCCGAGAAATTTTGTTGAAATTTTACTCTTTTTTTATATTCAAATAGTTTCCATTCAATTTCATTCTTGTTTTCTATCAGATCCTAACTATTTAGGAATATTTTTTGATACATTTTCATCTCAATTCGTTTTCTCAACAGGTAAACCTCAAATGCATATCCTAACAATTATATATTTTCATTCGATATTCCGCAACAAAAAATTTACAGATTTATATTTTAACATATTAAATATTATTCCATCTTATTAATTGTCTTTATATTGATATTTTTCAAAACAAAAAAAAATCTCTTTCATTTTATTTATGAATAAAATGAATGCAAAAAATAAAAATACCTTATTGGTATGTCAAATTACCATTAAAAATTCCAACTAATTATAAATAGTTATATAAAAAAGAAATAAAAGCATAAACACAGAAACTGAAAATGGATATAATAATGAAGAAATACCTATGAAATAAATAATAAGTATATATTTCTTCATTTGCATTCGCGTTAGCTACATATACAATATTTTATTTAATTTTTTAATTCATATCAAATAAAAACAAACAAAATTAAAACAAACAAATGTATATAAATGTATATAAATAATTAAAAAAAAAACAAATATGTAAATTCTTTAAAAACTTTTGTTTTTGAAAACCAGTAGTTAAAAAATATTTCATTGGATGTTGGAATAAAATAACTCCTCCTATATATATAAACTAAAATACATCATGATTATAATTTATTTATTTTATATATTTTTTTAATAATATATAAATACAGGTAAAAATTTAATTCCATACATATATATATAGAATTAAATACACATATATTTATATTATAAAACATTTCAAAATATGTATATATAAATATGTAAATAATATATCAAGTTTTTTTTTGTATGTTATTTTAACCACAAAAATGCATGTATAATAATATTATTATTATTATTATTGTTAAAACAACAAGTTTATAAAAATGAATAATAACACAAATAAAAAAACCGCATATACAATACAAATGGAATAAAACAATAAAATTATTGCATTTTTTTTTTATAAAACGAAATTACGTGTGTGGATAAAAGGGATATATTATGCAGAATAATGTTCATATTGTTGTATATATGAATAATATAAAAAAAAAAATAGCGTGCACTTAAATGTTAAAAAAAATAAATATTCTTATTATACATATATATTGCGTAAAGATTCTTTGTAATACATATATATACTTTTAAAAATAAAAATTATATATATTTAATTGGAAATGAATATAAAAAAAATTAAAAATCTTACCACAATTTATTTATAAAAAAAATATAATGAAATGTTTTAGTTTAGTTTTTTTTTTTTTAATTTAACATTCATATTCGTTATGCAGGTAATGCACTTTTTTTAATTGATTAAATTAAATATTAAATTAATGAGAATCAATGAACAACGCCATAAATTTAATATTTTTTTTTATTCTTTTATATATATATATATATAGATATGTATATATAGAATATACATATGTTATATATAGATATGTATGTATATATAGTATATAGAATATTTACAATAAATTATTGACAAATAAAATAAACGTATATATAAAAATATGGAATCAAAAACGAGGGGGCACGCTTTTTTTTTTTATTCATAAATTTTGAACAATTATATATATAGGTATATAATATTTTAATAATGAAAAGTAAATACCCTTTATATAGAAGCTTTTTTTTTATCCTTCATTTTCTTTTATATACATGGATTGAATACCTTATAATATAATATAATATAATACGCATTGTAATTATTTTATAATGGACTCATATAGAGATTGTTATTTTTTTTTTTAAATATATACTCTATACATAAATATAATCCGTTAAATGTCAATAGATTTTCCGCATTTTCGACGATAAATTGAAGTGTTGAACGTTGGTTTTTTTTTATTTAAAATTTTCAAGAGATCGCGAGGAACATCGCAATATATAAGTATTCATTCATTTTATATATAAACGGAATAATATACTTGTGCCTGCCTGCTTATATATTTATAAAAGTGTAATTTATTCAGCGGGATATGTCATATAATTTATAATTCTTTTATCAATGAGTATGGCTCAAAAAACAATATAAATAAATATATATATATTTTCGGCTATATTATTTATATCAGCGGCAGCACCCTTTTCTTCCAACGAACTGTGTGATTTAGGTGATATTTGTTGTTTTGTTTTTTTTTTATTTTCTATATACAACGGATAAGTGCGTTATGTTGGTTTTTCAAATATTCATCAATTTTTTATATATTCCCTCTATACTAAATATATATGATTTTTTGACTATTTTCATTTTTCTTCTCTTATATTCAATATATATTTATAAATAATTATATATATATATTTATTTTTTTTATAAATTCTTTACAATTTTCTATATATGGTATATTAATTTATAATTTTAGGTTTGTTTGTTATTTTAAATATATAAAAAAATTGTTTATATACAAAAATTTGAGAAAAATTCATTGTAAAAACTATTATTTTTTTGAAGAAAATCGATATACAAAAGTTTTATACGGAAAATGTTGAAAATATACAAATTTTTTACTTTTTTTAAGCATGTATACCTTAAAAATGTACTCGCTTTTTTGAATTTATAAATTGTACTTCGCTGTGATAGGAAATTATATAAGCAGAAACTAAATAAAAAGAGCTTGAAAAGTTTATTATTTAAGGAATTGAAAATATTCAAATGGAATAAGTAATTGAAAATCAAGTTAAATAAATTATTTAATAAAAAAAGTCATATTCAATTATTGTTTATGGAATTACCATTAAAAATATTTTAAGATGCATAATTTTAAAAGAGTACAATTATTTTTTTTAAACTTAAAAACACTTAAAAATTTTAAATTTTTTACTATTAATATCACATCTTTACACTTTCTTTTGCAGCAGTTAATCAAAAAAAAAATATTATCTTTTATTATTATTTCGTTACGGTCAAGTTAAATTTTAAGTAATAATTCATTAAAAGTGCAGCTTTTATATTTTCATATCTGTGTATATTGTATATGCATCTGTAACTTCTTAAAAATATATCATCTATCGTCTATATATATATGATATTTTGCAATGTGATATTTTTTTTAATATTTTCCAACCTTTTTTCTGTTTTTTTTTTTTGCCCTTACATACAAGTGATTTAGAGAAAAACAAACACATTTTCAATTTAATATGTAAATATTAAAAATAAAAATTATATTAAGTATATAAAATATTAATTATTACAAAAATAATTTATTTAAACAAATTTAATGGCACGTGAAAAAAAAACATTTTTCATTTTATATTCGATTGTTAACACGCAGATAAAAATTGTATATAACTTTATTTGTTATATACATTTGCTGTATATATTATAGATTAAAAGTAACATAATTTAGATTATCGTAGTCAAATATAAAGGAAATAAAATATTCTTTTTTTTTCATGTTTGTATATTTATCAAAATGTCGAACTCATACATACAATTTTATATATATAGATATGGATAATTATTTAAATATATATTTTTAATATAATTTTTACTTTAATTTTTATTATAAAAATCATATATAAAAATATTATAATATCTGTATGTATATTGTATATATATAAAATTTATTCATAATAAAATGATATTATTTTAACCAACAAACAAGAAAAATTATATAAACTATATATACAAATAAGTACATTTATTATACATATATAATCATAATAATATACCGGAAATCTGATCTAGAATTACACAGGATGAATATTGCAAAAAAAAAAAAACTTTTATATAAATGAATTGAATATATATATAATAAACTATTATATACTATATATAAAATAAAAATTTTGTCTCAAATTATTATATTATTTTGACATTAAATAGGTATAATAATAATAATACTTATTTCATACACCTATATGGATATATATAGACCAGACGAAACATATATATACAATAACGGAAAACATACCATGATATATACCATATAAAGGTATAAAAAACTAAAAGATAAATAAAGGAAAATTCATTGTATATAGAAAAAAAATAAATATCATATTCCGAACAAAAAAAAAAAAAAAGAAAAGAAAAGGGGTTGCACCAAAAGGGTGCAACCAAATAATTGTATAAGCAACGGGTACTTTTCTTAAGCAATAATATTTAATAATAATATAGGAGAGAAGAAAAAAAAACCTATAATAATTTTATTGTTATTTTATATATTATAATATATAGGATTTGTGTGTGTGTTTTTTTTTTATTTTCATTTATTCGCATATATACGTTTCAGTGTTTCACCTCTTTTATTTATATATTATCCTGCATTTTTCCATAATTTTATTTATTTTTTTATCCTTATTCATTTGTACACCGATATTAAATTAATCTAAATACAGTTTAAAAATTATCACATATAAAAAAAAGCTGCTGTTCAAAAAAGGAAATCTTTGAAATAAAATTTCAATAAATATATATCATATTAGGGATAATAAAAAAGGGATTATAAAAATTATTGTTATTATAACATTTTTAATTTTTTTGTATATAGTATTATCAATTGTGTTCATTTTTCTGGAAATTGACATATATATATTGGAATATATTTGTAAAGATGGGTTCATTTTTATTATAAGGAAAATTTTATATTAGAATTGGAAACATTTTCCATTAAAATTGATTTTATTCTATTTAAAAAAAAAAAACTCCATTACATTTTTTCTACATATACGTAAAATGAATGTGAATTTTCAATAGATTTTCAATAGTTTTTTTGCATTATGAAACCAACAACAGAAGAGTATTGTCGGATGCCATCAAGGTTATTATGAAAATGAGATAGATTAGTTATCTTTAACAATATACATAAAAAACAAATACATTTTTAATATTAAATATATAAATATATTATAACATAAGCAAATGCTTTTCACAACTTTGTTTAACATAAGTTGATAAGTTAAATTAAATTATCAACAGTTTTTAAAGGATATATAGAAAAAGATTTTAAACTATTCAATATATAATATTTAATTTACCATATGAATGATTTCTACGACAACAACATCAGAGATATATATCATATCATGTATGTATATTTTAAAACAAAAACGGCGGCAATACAAAGATATTTCAAAATGTTTATATGATGATCAAAATCAGCATATATATTAGTTAAAATAGAATAATATTCCGCGACAATATAAATACAAATAAATATATGTTTAATTATGTGTGAATCGCCTTATGTGTGAATATAATAAAATTTGCTAATTTGTCGCTAAAACAAATTTTCTAAAAATAATTTATTAACCACTAAACCACTAAAATAATTTCTTTTAATAATATATTATATATATAGAAATAATAAGTCGAACATTACTACATTTAAATATGGATAATATTTAGCGCGTTGGTGGTTAATAAATAATAATACATACATTAAAAATTCATAAAAAACAAAAATAGGAAAAACTTCAAAAGATTTATTGAATCGGTGCTGTGTTTAATTTTTAAGTATTTCAAATATTTTCCTTTCAAATATTCATATACCGTATTTTTTTATGGCTATTACATATTATATAGATATATATATATATATACAAACGAATAATATATATTATCTGGTAAAGTGCATATTTTTACGATAAAATATTATAAATGTTACAAATTAATATTTCTTTTTTAAGTAGGTATAATGTTTACAAAGTATAAAAATGTTTAAGATTATATATATGAAATTTTACAATATGATTTTTTTTAACTTATTAAAAAAACACTATACATATGTATAGATACAAAATAAAAGGGACCTCACATCACGAAAATACAATAACGCATTCATAAAAAGAATGTGTATCTTCTATTATATAATTATTATTTGTCAACTGTTCAACAAAACAAGGTCAATTTTTATTATATTGTCAAAACAGATGGGAATAATTATTTTGTTTAACGAAAAATTACTAAATCAATTCATATATGCAAAACAAAATCAATATAATTTTTTTTTATTAAATTTTATTGTAAAATTATATAAATACATATACCGGAAACATAATAGGAAAAAAGTCAGTGCCTTTAGGGTATCCATTACAGTTGATGTGGTAATTGAGTTAAATTTAATTTTATCTACAAATTCATATGTATTGTTAAATTATAATAGGAAAATTAGGCATGTGAATTTGCCCAAATTTCATATATATTTAAACCTATATAATGTATATGCGAATTGAAAGGATTTATTACCATATGGATTGTCAATCACTGCTCTATATATATATATATATTATAGAATTAATTCAAATCACTGAACAATATTTGAAATTTTTATTACAAATATATATATATATATATAGCGAAGATTGAATATTTATTATATTATTATATTTTCAACACGTGACTTTAATTTTTCCTATTATTGTTGCTTATATATACATATATTTTTGTCACATCAAATAGTTGTGTTTCAACATTATCCGCATCCTCATATACTATGAATTTAAATTTTGTTATTCGAGTATATATGTTACAATATATTTTATCTTTTTGCTTATTATTTACTAATACGAAACTGCAAAGTTTCTTTAATTAGTTATATTAAATGAAATTGTGTATACATATATATTTAGATATAATTTGATTATATATACATCGTAAATATAAGCACAGGAATCTTATTTCACACATATATATATATATATATATAATACAAACAAATTTTGTTTCTGTATCTGAAATTCTAGTACTTATTATTTTACAATTTGACCCTTAAATCGAAAGATAAAATAATGAAATCTCTTATATTTGTGTCTATATCAATTATATCAAACGACCAAAGTAATATAATACATATGTGTGTTGTCGATGATAATGATACAATAATACATTTCATTCTTTGAATACAACTCCAGCAATAGTATATATAGTGTGCAGAGACAATTATTCATTAAATGTCATTATCATATTATTTATATATATTTATTTATACTTGCTATTTATTTATATAGGATAGAAAATTTGATGAAGGAAAATATTCTATGGGTGTTAGAATAGGGTAAATAACTAACTAACTATATCTATATATATATATAGAGAGAGAGATTTCCTATACATATAATTCATTGAAATTTTATATCCGTATATAAATAAATAAATATATAACATTATAGTTAGTTATATATATATTTATGTATTTTCTATAAAATATACATAATAAAACATATGTATTAAATATTTAGCTTTGTATAAAATTTGATGATGTGGAAAATTTATTCAATATATATGCAATAGATGTGTTTCACTTTATATTTATACATATATACGACGACACATTTTATATGTAAATTTTATTTTGTTGATTTGATGGTGATATATAGTATATAAATAAATTTTAAAATTCAAATGTTACAAAATATATAACATATACTATATATATAGCAAAAGGTTAAATTTTTTTTATTTTCGCATATCTTTTATAGATCAAACAACAAATAAATGATTGATCTAATGTAAATGTATATATCTATATGCTTAAACAATCATTGCCTATATATGCCTATTAATGCATGTATGCTTGTTTTGTCATATATAATTTGTAATATAAAATTGTTTTCTATATATATTCAATCCGATGATGAGATGTATATTAAAAAAAAAAAGGAATAATAATGGAAAAAAAAATCAATTCAAATTCATGTTTTAAAATCAAATATATGTGTCCTATTTATAGGAGTTAAATTAAAATCTTTAAAACACCAAAAGGTAAGCTTCACGATGAATGTTTTAATATTGGCCTTCATTCGGGAATTGATCAATAATATCGAATCAAATTTATTTTTTATTTTTTTTTATTATATGAACATCAAGAAATATCGCCAAAATGTCCAAATATGATTTTAAACCCATTCAATGGTTTAACAGAATGTTCTTAACTTCCCATTTAATTTCTAATATATGAAATTAAAAACATCAATCAACATTTAAAATGCAATTTCTTGGAAAAATTTCGATGAAAATAAAAACTTGATTTGGGTAAAATTATTGCTTGTTAAACCCATTTTCTGAATTTTCCAAATATGTTTTTTAAATCAATTTTGTTCAAGAATTGGATATGAGTAAAAAAATTGGTTCAGATGTTCTCCTAACGAATATTATATATACGCTTATATACATTATCAAATGAAGATATGTTCTTATATTATTTAATATTTACAATAAATTTTTTTCCCCCATCTATTCGAATCCTTAAATATCTTTATTAATAAATTTTCTGGGTAAATCTATAAAAGAATATGTAAAGGGCAATACAAAGTTTGTGATTTTAAATTAAAAAGCAAAAAAGAATTTATAATATAATTAATTCATTTAAATATATGTGTATATATAAAACAAAAAAAATAATAATTATATTATATTCACTTATGTACTTATGTGCTTTGCTAAAAAGGCGTCCATGATTTTCATACTATATTCTTCAACAACTCTGTGCGCTCAAGATGAATAATAATTTAATTCTGTTTTTTTTGTATATGCAATTGATATAATGAAGTAAAAGTATATGGGGATTCGAAGTTATCATCAAATAATATATTCTCTTTATGTTGAATTATTATACATTTCAAATCTGTTTATCGAATATGGAATGATGGACAGCTCTTATCCGCATTTTAAATGAAAATTATTTGATTCGATTTATAAAGAATTTAACTTATTCTTTTTGGAAAAATTATGAAATATTTTTTCTATTAACAATAAGTACAATTTTAATACTTCAACAAAACACTTCACAATTTAATAACACAAAAAATAATTTACATTTATTATGAGATTATATTTATTTGGCAAAAATGACAGATTTTATAAGATTTGTGTGACAATAAAAGGATAAATAGTGGAGTTAAGGAAATATAATTTATATAAATATGTTGATATTCTATATATATATAAATATTATTATATAAAATGTACAAGCAAAGAATTAATTCTATAAATGAATTTCTTTAAAATGTTAAATGAACAAAGTTATATTTATAGCTTCTGAGCTTCTGTATATATGGTATATATATAGTATATGAATGAATGAATGGAAAATTTTTTTTTTTAAATAACAGAAGGAACAATATGTGAGATTTTGTTTGACAATAATATCAAGAACCTTATTATTTGTGCTTATACAATATATTTATGAAAACCCATATTTTAATTTTTATTATAATAATTCATTATAACTATGTTAAATAGAATTTGTATGGCGAATTTCGTTTTATTTAATTTTTTTTTTTTTAAATCATATATAAAAATAATTATTCAAACACTCCCAGTCACACTTTGAGATTTATACATCAGGGATAAATACATATATGTTGTAGATATGAATTAATATTTATATGACGAATATATTTGTATATAAAGTTAGATTATAGAGTTTTTTTGCAAACAAAATATTATAGGTCACAGCATGACATTTACAACGTATATATGTATATTTTTTGTATCAGAGATTTGATGTTTATCATTTACGCCTATTTAATAATATATTAATTTTTTTTTGGTTCAGTACGACAAATACGCGTTATATATGGAAAAAACCATTTTTTTTTAATTCTATAATACAAAATGAAAAAAAAAAATTAAACCATTTAACAACTGTTAAGTAATATGGTCCAATTTTTGAGATTTCCACATCATAATGTATGTTCTTATAAATTAAAACTATATTAGGAGTGCTCGGTGACATTCAAAAAAGTATATATACATATTTATATATATTTTATATGTATTGCTTTAAATATACGAAGATTTATCTCAAAGAATAAATCAAAACTATATTTTAAGATTTATATTGATAAAAATGATATATCCTCATCTTAATAAACCAATAAAGATCATATATATATATATATAAAATGGAATTTAATAAAGAAATAATAAAATATCAATATACCTCTTTTATTTTTTTGAGATGGCTTCATCATTTCTCAATATACTATTTGATAATTGTAATATAACACTTGCATATTAAACAAATATATTATATATTTATATAGTTCCGTCCCAAATATGTCATTCAGTTCCGGTCTTTAGATACCTTTATGTTATATTTGTTTTGTTTGATCCTAACAAAATAAAATCCTTTTTATCCACCTACTTATAACGCCCACTTAGGGTAAATTTTTTTTATATGTGTTTAACAACTATATACACATTTATACGCATGAAAATCGGTAAGTTCTCTCTATATATATGATATTTATATAGTATATATATGATTCCTTTTGAATATAATCTATTTTTGTGATGTGTGATGCATTTATCATGCGAATCATGTATAAGTACGCGTACCTTATAAATGTATATATAGAGTTATGAATACAGATTTCTATCTTCAAATGCGTTTTATATATTGGCTATATATATCTATATACATATATACATATACGAACAACCCTCTTTAATTTTTTTTGGGCCAAATGACTGAATATATTTCTGATAAGAATTTATAGGTCATTTCTATAGTATTTTTGTATTTCTCATATATATATATGTATCATTATCATATTATATTATTTTATATGCTGGCATCGAAAAATATTTGTCCCGTGCTATTAAATTTTATCGATATGTATGCATTTTGTATATTGGTATTATATTATTACTTTTTATTACATAGAAATGCATCTGCTATTTAATAATAGTTTTTAGCTCATTTGTGAATAGTATATATATAGTAAAAGATTTTTATTTTTTGCATATATCAAATATAATTTTATATTTATTTCCTCTTTAAATAGGTATACTGCAAAACAATGAAATTTCCATTGAAAACTATTATATACATGGATTTCGGGAAAAAGAATTACAATTTATATAAAATATATATTGAATAAAAATTTAAATTTATATATATATATAGATTAGATTCGTGAGAAGGCACGTGCAATACAGGATATTGTTCAATTACTATAAAATCTTGTCGACGTATTTATTGGAATAATATATCGAACTGTATATAGTATATGTATATATCAATCACTAAATATATAAATTACATTTTTAAAACGAATCTGCATTTCATAATCTTTCGAATAATTTGTGTATATATAAGGAAAATTTACCGGAAAATCTAATTTGAAAATCAAATAATCACATATATAAATATTTATATAAGTATTTTATTTTATTAGCATTTGTTTATGACTGAAGGTATATAATCCTATTTGTTTTTTTTCTTTAAAACAATTTGCTTTAAAGATATGCTTTAATTTAGCAGGCAATTAACATTTTGACTTAAAAAACAGTGATAAAATCTAGATACAATCAAAATATTAAAAAAATATTCTATAGAGTTTTACTGCTATAGCTATTCTATAGCTTACACATTATTATAAATAAAAGTATATATTTGATTTCTACTCGACCTCATCATACGTCCCGAAGGTTCTAAACATATTTTGAAATTTATATAACTGATTAGATCTCTGTATAATAAATAAGAATCAAAATGGTCTATAAGTTCTATAAGTTCCAGATATATTTTTGTTTCAAACGAAAAGCAATGATTTTCATTCAACATATGTATATAAAGATAGACGAATAACTAAAAGTTTAATTCATTAAATAACTTCTCTATGCTGTATATAGTATATTAGTAATATATATATAGTAAAACATCAAAATTTCGTATGTGGATGATCTGAATAAATGATGTTGTTTTTGGATGGATGGATGGATTATTATCTTCAATGACTTTGTTATTCAAAAAATAATAATTTAGAATTCTACGGCGCCTATTTTTTTTTATTATTTTATATATATTTTTATTATTTTTTTGTTCTTAATAATTTATATTATATTATGAAAAATACGGGCCAAATTAAATCGATCATTTTATTTTAAATAGATTATAAAATTCTTTAATCTATATTTATACATAAAATAAATATATATAATAAAAATATGCAATATATCTCTTAAGAATCAGGATTTTGTTTTTGTTTTTATGAAATTATCTGCAAATATTATAATACTATAATAAGTCAATTTTAAATATATTCGCATAAATAATAGATTACAAATTATGTGACGAAAACACGAGTCTTTTTTCTCGTATTTATCCTTGTATAATTTATATTAATTCTATATAAATTACCTTAAAAAACCATCTATAAATATAGTATTTAGTATTTCATCGCTGATCCTAATATATATACATGAAAGAATTTGGATATATTTTGAATATTTTATTATATTAATATAAAGATTTTAATACATTTAATTATATAATTTCATATCAATATATAAAATCAAGTTTTACTGTTAAAAATTTGACCCTTTACAGTTTTTTTATTTTAAAATCAATAATGCCGTCATTATAACATATAATATTATTAAATATATATGCCAATATCTTATAATATATATAATTCAACATAGAAATTAACCGTGCGAGATCAAAAAACGATTGAATTTCAAAAAAATATTATAGATATAAAAACTTTATTTTATAGTATATATCTGTATCACAACAAATTAAATATAATCAATATATAATTTAGGAAAAGAACGTGGGCAGACGATACATATATTTATAAATAAAAAGATATTATTTGAAAATATTTCGCATATAATAACATATAGACTCTAATACAAATTTCCCTTTTTATTTGTTAAATTTTTATGAAAAGAAAGATAGCATTCCTGAAATATGTGTATATAAAATAAGGGATAATGACAATAATTTGAATTTAATAATATTTTCTTCATCGTTTTGTATAGATTTTTATATAATATACACTATTAAAGAATTATTTAATTTGGCAATTTTAAAATAATAAAAAAAACGGCCTTCACATAATTTCAAAATAATAATAACAATTTTTTAAATATAAATAAAAAATTATTAATGCCTAAATATTTTATATATATTTTTTAATATGGGATATTTTGAATACTTTTTATTTTCAAGCCAATGCCGTCAAAAATATAAACATTTGTTATATCGATATAAATAAATTTTTTCTCTCTCTGTGTTTTGTATTTTGTATCAAGAGAAAATGCAAAATAAAAAACCACATTTTCCGAATGTCAATAAAGAAAAATAATAAAAAAGAAAATAGTGAAATATTTTTTTTTAGTTATTTGCAAATAAGTATATTATTTTTTTTTTTAATATAATTTAAAGGTAAATATTTAAATAAATAAAATCAATTCAATCAATATTTTAATATATCTAATTAATTACAATATTTGATTTATTAAAAAAATATTTGTGAGTTTAAAGAATAAAAGTAATATAATTTATTGAATTTTAAGTTTATTTACATATTTTAGGTTAGGATAAGGCAATGTTTTTATATTTTATTCCGGCACATGAAAAAAGAATTTTTATTTTTTTTTTTACAAAATAATTTACCAATATAATTTTATCTATGAATTATTATTTAAATTTGTTTAATTAATTTCATAATAAAATACAACATTTCTTTTATATATGATTGTCTGTCTTTATATATAAAGTATTACAATTATATAATTTGAAAATCGTATTGGATTAAAAACATTTTCCATAATCATATAAAAGGTATTTATTTTTTTTTTAATTTGATGGTGATCAGACAAATAATATAAAAAAAATATGCAACAAATGCCACGTAAAATTAACATAACTTTTACTTATTATAAATTACATTAGATTTTAAAAATTGATTATAAATAAATGATTTTATTAAGGTATAATGTGAAATTAATTAAATTCGGAGATTTCTGTGTGTGTGGGGGTTGTTGTGTGTATGAGAATTGCAAAAAAAAAACAAATGTAAATATAGTAGCATATAAGATAATATTGTATTTGTTGTAATAAAACAAAACAAATCAATATGTTATCAGTAAACAAATCCATAATAATACATTATTTATCATGTTAAGTGCGGCTTTGAAAATAAAAACACATCCAATTAACCAGTTTGGCATGATTCAGATATCAGATGTATAAAATAATTTCAACATTCGGTGAAAATTATTACAAATTTTATATCAGATAAAAACATTCAACAATAATGGTATTTTATTTGAACTAAACTAAACAATCAATTGATTTACATCTATGTAAATATATCTTGCTGAAGATTATGAAATGTATTTAATTCAAATAGAAGAATTGTAGACAACCATAGAACATTTTACTATGGAATCATAAACAATTGATTAATTATCTATTTGAAATTGGGTTGTAGGAGCTATTTAAATGGTGTTCTTTGCCTAGGAAATACAAATTGTTTAATATTTCGTATGGATAATTTTTTTATAATTCACTGATTAATGTAATTTAATTAATTAGTACCAGATGTTGGGTCTAAAACGTATGGTTATTTAAAAACCCAGTTAGTGAAAAAAAAACTATAATATCCATAAAGAAACTTTTCCTAATGGTTAATTTTGCGATGACTTACAAAATTCATGTACTATGCAGATATGAAATGTTTTTAAATTAGATAAGTTAAAACTTATTTATACGATTTTATTGAATTTTTAAAATCTATATAATCATTCAAACAATATATATCCATCCATATGTTAATAATCTTCTATATAATTTTGTAAATTCAAATTATTGGTAAAACTTTAAGAATTGTTTTTAATATACAATTAAATGATAAGATTCATTATATCCCTATAGATATAGAAGATACATATATAATAGGTAATAAAATTATAATATTTTTTTACACCTTATTGATAGAAAATATATATTTTTTTCTATACTAATTGTAAGGTATATAAAACAAAAATTAAATTATATAGATATATAATAATCATAATATTTTTTTATATTTACATATATAATATTGTTGTATTTCGATTACAAGATGCCATTTATATTTATACATATACGGAAAATATTTGTAATGCTCGGTAATGCTTTTTAAAATGCATAAATTACAACAAACAGCTTTTCAACAATTTTATAATCATCATAATTATAATAAAATATATTATATATATTGTAATAATAATGATAATATTTTTCATATTTTATTCTAGAACATTGCTTTAAGCATAAATATAATTTTCCATTTTGTCCATATAAACGACGGCACATCACACAAACAGGCAAACTAAAAAGCTATTCTCATATATTTTACAAAATTTTTTATCCTTAAACATATATATACAA
Source organism: Dilophus febrilis (assembly GCA_958336335.1). Classification (NCBI taxonomy): domain Eukaryota; kingdom Metazoa; phylum Arthropoda; class Insecta; order Diptera; family Bibionidae; genus Dilophus; species Dilophus febrilis. The sequence continues at coordinate 39,293,521 of OY284468.1, forward strand.
ATTCAAAATAGACTATATATATAAGATGTCTTATCAAGCCGCATTCAAATCATTACATAATACATATATATATTATTTTTAATTTTAAGTACTGCTCTAACACAAAAATTTCGATATTAAATTGGTTTAATTTTATATAGGAAAATTTTATATTTATAAACATATTATTATCATTATTATTATTATTATTATTATTATTATTATATTATTTTGTTACTTTACTTTTAATAAAATGAGCAGAACATATTCAATTCACTATATATATATATTTTATGTATTCATAAGATGAGTATATGTTGATGAATAAAAATTGTATTATTATTATTTTGGTTGCCCAGAGGAAAAACTTTAAAGTTTGAAAATTGTCTTTATAGAAATACGTCGTCTTTTTCTTTTTAACCACATTTAATATTTTTTTTTTTATAGTATTATTTTATTTTTTTTTTCATATACATATTTAATAAGCCTCTATAATAATTATAGTAATTTAATCAAAAATTATTTCATATTTTATTTTCCTTTCTTCTTTATTTTATGATGGGCAATTCAAATCAATTCAATTTTTTTTACCTTAATAAATGCGCCGTGAAGAAATTTGTATATAAAGACGTTATAATATAAAATTTAATAAATAAAGCAAAGCAAAAAAAAAAATGGGTCCGAAAAAAGTTGAAGAACCAGAACGTAAACCATTAATCGGACGGGTTGGTACAAATTTACGTGTTGGTATTGTTGGTGTACCAAATGTTGGAAAATCAACATTTTTCAATGTACTTACAAAAAGTGCAGCACCAGCTGAAAATTTTCCATTTTGTACAATTGATCCAAATGAAAATAAGTATTTTTTTTGAAATTATTATTATTTATATAAGTTTTATTTTTATATAATATAACCGTTTTTTGTCAATTTAATCAATTTATTTCTATGAATAGTTTTTTATTCAATAATTTATAGACTTTTTTTTTTTGTTTTTGTTTGTTTTTTTCACAAACATACGTTTAATAGATTGTTTTTGTTATTTTAATTTATAGCACGTCGGGTACCGGTACCGGATAGCCGATTTGATTATCTTGTGGAATATCATAAACCTTTAAGGTATGTGCCCCCATTCATTAACTAATATTAATTTAAATATTAACTATATAGTATAGAATAAAGTAATTTAGAGTTTAAAATTTAAATTGTATTCTTATATATAATAATATTCCTATTAAACTTGTATAAGAATTTAGTATTTAAGTTTTTGAACAAGGGATTAAAGTGATTCCTTAAAATTATGGCAATGATTCAATTTTAATCAATTGTAAAGAACTTATCGATACGTTTTGTGACTTAATACTTAATATTTGGTTAAAAAAAAATCATCGAACCCATTTGGTTATAAATATAACTGACATAAAATTGATTTACTATGATAATATAATGAACCATAAATATTCAAAATCTTATCAATATTACAAAGCAGAATATATAAATGTATTTATTAAAAGATAATAAAAAATGTATTTATTAAAAATTAAAAATAATCATATATATATAATAACAAATAAAACCGCATATATAAAATATTTTTTAAACAAAATAAAAAAAAATCGCATTGAAATTATAATTTTATTTTTTCTGCAACTTAATTTTATTGCCATACATATATATATTTATAACAATTTTTTATGCATAATGAAAAGAACGACGATATCATCTATACTTATATTTATATTATGATTATTATTGTAATATTTTAAAATTATCATAATTGTATCTAAAAAAAAAGAAAACAAATTCTTTGAACTCGATTGTATATCTTCTACTGACTGGCTGACTGCATATATAATAATAAATATCAGAAAAGAAAATTATGCTTATTAAATTTAATCACACACCATTTTGTTATAAAAACACCAAAGATTCAGCCATTTTATTCCGTTGATTACAGACTAAAAAAAAAGGGAATATTATAATAAATAAATATGCATATATGGAAGTTAGTTAGTTATATACAGAAAAGTTATATATATGTTTATTTTTTTCTTTAACGATACATTTAATAATAATAATAATAGTATATCTGCAATCTGCAGCCTTTTATCGTCAGATATTTACATTTTTTTTCGTGTAAAGGATTTATGTATATGCATTGTGTATATAATCTTTTTCTTTTTTTGTTTATGAATATATATACAATATTAAATGAATGGATGTATGCAATAGATCGTCGTCAGTCAAATATACGTGTTTAAATTCATTTTGGTTGCAAAATATATACCTGTCTGCTGCAGGTATTTTTGATATATATAAATACATATGTATATGGCTTAAGTAGGTCTATATATAAATGATGATACAGGGTATATTTGCAAAAAAAAAAGTTTATCATATGTCGTTATTATATTAATTATATTTTTGCCAAATTTTGGTATATTTCTATAAGTTTCTAATATGCTTTCAATTTGAATGGATTTCTAATATTCTGATATGATATAAATCGTATATTAGGCAAATATTTCAGAGATAAAGATCTCAAGATCCCATAAACTTGTCTTTATGTCAAAGTGTAATAAAAAATTGCAATCCATTTTTATTCTTAAGAGACGATTAACTCTATTCTGTATTACAAAAAAAAACAAAATAAACGATATTTTTTATATAAACCTTTTATTTGTTTTAATATTCGCATCGTTTTATATGCAAGAAGAGGTATATATTAAATAATAAATATAACATTTAAACGATAACAACAGCAGCAACTAATTTATTTAATTCATTCATATATTCATATATATGTATAATATACTTATATATCATTCAAATATATTTATATATATAAACGAACGATGGACGATGACCGTATGCATATATATATGAATATATCAGAAACATTTATATATACTGATATTAATTCTATATGTATATGATTTCATATCGTAAATATTTTTTGTTTTAAGTAAATTAAAAGAAAAATCGCGTGTATTTTTTAGTTTAGTATACATATTTATTTTTTTTGTTACATATAAATGAGATTTTATATATATACATATAAAGTATAATATATTAAAATTTTTATAAATTAGACGCCATTTGTATATACCATATATTATCAATATGAACTGAATAAAACTCCACCCATTTAACACACTAAATATAAAACAAAAACTGTAGCTATTTTACTGCGAATCCATCTCATAACAATATACATATTTAATATTTATATATAAGATAATAAGAATAATAAATCTCCTAATTGTAGCAAAATATAATTACAAAATTGGGTTTAAAATTAGACTGAAATAAAATGAAAACGCATAGAAAAAACTTTTCTTAGAATTTCATTTCTTTCTATAAACATATTTCTCAATATTCTGGTCTCGTCAAATCGTTTTTTAACTTTATTGTTTTTTTCTATAGAAAATATAATTCTCATTTTTTTAAGTCAGTTCTATTTTTCCTTTGAAAATGCATTCATTATTGAATATTGAGAATATGCAAAATTTTTTTTAATATCTTACATATATTAAATAAAAAAAATAAATATTTTTTATTATGAATATATTCCGTTGATGCGTGCATATATTTCTTTATTGATTGTGAAGATTTATTTATAATTTTTTGTTTTCGTATATTATAAAGTAATTTTTTTTGCTTTGTATTTGATTATTATATGATTATTATATGATTTTTTTTTTGTTTTATGTAAATTATATTATTTTTTATTTTTAAATTATATACTTCAGCAGTTTAATTTTACGAAATAATTGGTATTTTTTCATGTTATATATATATATATATATATATATATACGATTTATTATTATTTAGCACTGCTGCTGCATATATTTTTTGCTCGTTTAATAATTTAATATTTTTAATAAAATATATATGCAAAATGGTGGGGATAATGAATAGTAATTAAGTTTTTATTGAAAAAAGTATAACATTTGAATACCATTTTATTATGTTGTAACTATATATTTATAGGATTGCAAAATCGCACGGTATCGGTATATATATTATATTTAATATAATATACCATATATAAATGAAATATTATAAAAATTTAACAATATATTAATTCGAAGTGAATAACCAAAAAAACAAAAATATCATATGCGGATTTTTTTTTCGATATATTATTTGTTAATTATTATTATAAGAATATTTAAGTTAATTATAAAGTAATTTTAATTTAATTTTTTATCTATAGATAAAATTATAAACGTATATATTTTCATGATTTGGTTACATTTTTTTTTTAATAAACATTTTAATGATCTCAAATTAAAAACTGTGAAACATTATTGAATTAAAGTTCTATTTTTTGTTTGAATGCAAACTATATTTATTATGAAATCTATAATAAAATATATTATTTCCACTGTTGAAATCAAATAGGAAAAGATTTTGTTATGTAAGCAATTTTGTTTTTTCGTATTTTTATTTCAGTAAAGTACCAGCATTTTTATCAGTTGTTGATATTGCCGGTTTAGTAAAAGGTGCAGCCAACGGAGAAGGTCTTGGAAATGCATTTTTATCTCATATTAGTGCATGTGATGCAATTTTTCATTTATGTCGTAAGTTATTAAAGCGAATAGTAAAAAATAAAATTATAATATAATATAATTTTTATTTAAATTAAATTTATAATTCATGTGAAAATAATTAAATAACGGTATAATTGTAATACATATATATGATATTAAAATGATATGCCTCAATTTTATAGTTAAGTTGACTTAAAAATTTTAATATTTTTCACAATATAAATTATATTACAAATTGTATATGATCTTTTAATATAGGTTTATACACGAGTTTATTTAAGTCGGTTATATAATTTAATTTAATAATAATAATATATTATAAATCAAACCAAAACGTAAAATAATAATTCACCGCAATAATAAATTTTTCACTTAATTTAAAAAAAATCCATATCAATTGTGTTATATATATAAAGATAAACAATTTTTTTGTATATTATTATTATTATTATTGAATGTAGGTGTGGAGTTTTTTTTTTTTTTTTTGGTTTGTTGAAATGATGAATGAAATAAGATCAAAATATGATCATAACATAATAAAATTTTATCTTATGTATATGAATGCTTTTTTTTATAATTTTGCTCGTCGGTCGTGTGTCATCTCGCAATTATCTTTGGTCATGTAAAAACAATAATTTTAACATAATTTTCTCCATATATAAATGTTAATCTTTTTAGTTTATTTTATTTTATATAACTGTGGTAAAATAACACATTTTTTTTATACAACAAACAAAATACGTGATCCAAACAATTTTAATTCATTTAAAACAAATATATTTGTAATATATAGATTAAGTGTTCAATTTTTTAATAAATTTATTTAGGTACATTTGAAGATCCGGATGTAACGCACATTGAAGGTGACATCAATCCGGTACGTGATTTTGATATTATTAATGAAGAACTACGTTTAAAAGATGAAGAAATGTTGGGAAAACATTTGGAAAAATTAGAACGTGCCGTTGTACGTGGTAATGATAAGAAATTAAAACCAGAATATGTAAGTTGTTTATTGTTTTGTATATTATTATTTTGATTCCATGATTTATTTTTATTGTCAATTGTAATCCTTAAGTTAAAATCGAATTATTGTGAATGTGAATTTCTCATAAATTCAATTTAATTCAAGTAGTTTCATTGGAAAACTGTCAGAAATTCGTATTTTATTAGATTTGACTATGTTTTCTTTGGAAAATGCTTTGATCCATTACCAATACAGTACAATTATAAAAAGTTAAAAACCGTTAGTTAGAAAGTAGTTAAAAAGAGCAGTGAGTGATTTCTATATTCTTTTTGGTGAAAAATGGAGTTATTATTTTGTGTTAAAAAACAAAGATTCACATCCTAAATCAAACCATTAAATTGCTAATACTCTAATAATAAATAATTGTCCATTTATCAAAATATACTATCCGAATATAATAAAATGTTTCCAAAAAGATTAATAATAAACTGTACGATTAATAACAACATTTATAACATGATTACGCAAACAATATAACAAAAAAAAAAGAAGAAATTAAAAGATTAAAGTTCACGCAGCTAAACTATATATAAAAGTTTATCTGTGAACTTTTAATCTTTTATTTTTTAAATAATTATACTAATAATTACTTTGAAATTTAAAAAGATATCAAACCAACTCGGATATGCAATTAAACCAAAAAAATTAAATAACATACATTATAGTTAGTATTCAATTGAAATTAATATTCCATTCAACAATAAAGAATATATTAACATCTTTTTATTAACACAATCAATTACATTTATTGATGATATTTATTTATTGCGGTGTGATGATATTTATTAAAATAATCTTTAATTCAATATCAACAAATAAAATAATATCATGTATAAGATCACGCAGATAATATTATGATTGAACTGCGTGAGTGTGCATATAAAGAATATATATGCACACAAAAAAAAATGATGTAATTTTAATCAAAAAAAAAAAAAAAACCATAATGTGTGGGGGAGATCAATGATCTTCAAATATTTTCATCAAAATTATAAGATTGATTCTCGATATTTTATTTTATTATCATCAATTAATGATATATAGAAGATATATGTTTTCAATTACGATTACATGTATCAATTTTCATAAAAATACATTCATTATACACGCGGTGTAAATTATATATACAGAATAATCATTTGTCAAAATCAATCAATCAATAAAAGTATTTTTACGTACGTACGATTAATAATAAATTAAAAAGAAAATAATATTTAAAAAAAAAAAAACATAAAATTATTATTTACATGTTTTTACAAACAAAACAATTTATTGCTTTATAGCATAATAAATTATAAATATCACTTTGTAACAAGTGATATATAAGAATAAAAGATAAAATCTATAAATACCATTGTATTGTGTGTCTGTGTATATTATATAAACATTTAACATTTTATTATAAAATGACATCAAAAGTATGCTATTATTAAATATTATTTAACGCGATTATATATATGCATATATATATTTATAATATTTTGTTTGTTAACCTTTCATTGAATTAATGAATTTAAGGTGACTATTCTAAATAGAAAAAAAAAAATAAATATATACCATCATATATACGAATCATATCTACGTGGGTGGTCCTCCAATTCAATTCTATATATGAATGAATTTTCTCTAAATGTAAATTCTAAAATTTTACGTGTAATGTATAGAATTCATATATTACATAATTTTTCTGTTCTATTGTCTTGTATTATTTAAATATATTTGAGAATGCACACATAACGCTTATACATAGAAATATTTTTAAAGAAATTTACTCGAATATATTAGAATATTATATATATATATATATTAGAAGATCATTTAAAAAGATATATATATATGTTTTGTTTAACAACAAAATATTTAAATAATAATATTTATTAATATTTTCAAAGAGTTAATAAATTGTATATACGTGCGTTGTGAAAATTATATATGTTTTTGATTGTTATTATTATATTAAGCATGATATTATATATTTAATAATGAATGAATATATAATATATATATGAAAACGATGACGATGTTAATTATAATAATAATATTAATTTTTATTTACATCCATCCATATCATTATCACTATATATATATCTATGATGATGTTTTATATATTTATTATTACATATAGTAAATAATTCATTTATTACATATGTATATATATATATATATATATATATATAACACAGGTGTTAATGATTTATTTATTTATTAAAATTTGTTTTTATATGGGGATATGTATGAAAGATAAAATTATTTTGATGATGTCAAATTAACAATTATTAATGTAATTTTTGAAACTCATATATAGTATATAAAGATTAATAAAATTATCCTGTTCATAATAAAAATATCATTCGTCATATTTTAGTATTCATATATATAATAGATTTGTTTAAAGAATCCTATAAAGGTTTGATTAATGATTTATAAAAGGATAATTGAAACATTTGTTCATATTCTATTTTTAAATGGATATTTGTATTTATTCTATGTATTTATAAATAAAATAGTTAGTTTATGCAAAAGGCATTCAACTAGAAATTTATTAAATATTTTTATAGTTTTTACTCGATTATTGACAATTTTATTGATTATTGACTATTTTTCTTTATTTAATTTTAATTATATTTGCGTATATAATTTGAAAATTCAATCAATTTCTGTTCAGTTTATCATCAGAATAAAGATCATTGAGAAAATTGAGATTTCATTGAATTTTCGAATAGCTGCGGGAAAAAATTTAAATTGACCACCGAATCATAGATGATTTTTTAAATTAATTCTTCGAGATGTCTTTCCATTTAACAATTAGTCTTTTCATATAAATAACACAAACATTACAAAAATTAAGAAATTAAATAAAATATCCTTTCATATTTAATAACTTAAAAATAATTTTTTTTAAACTATTATAGTTAATATAGTAATCAAAAAAAGTATATATATATAATTTAAAATGTATAAATAATAAATAACCAAAAAAAAAATCGAAACTCACCAAAATTGATACAATTTTTCCCTTGAATCCTAAAAGAAAAAAAAGAAGATTTTTATTAATAAAAATGGAATGTATAATAGAAAAAAAAATATTATCAATAACTGAGATTTTAAATATTTTATAATAAATGATATATATTTAATATACTGACAAAATATATATATATGATAATAATTTAAATTTTTTGTTTTTGGTAAATAATTTATGTGAAAATTAACCCTTTCTTTTTTTGTCAAACAATACATTTTCTATTTAATATATTTTCTATTATACTATATAATAGAAAATCAAGTATATAATTTTCAATTTTCTGTATATGTATATATACCATATAAAGTTATTTTATATTAAATATTAAATAGTTATATATAAATTGTAAGTATGTGCATAGTTGGAAAGTTTTCAATTTTATAATAATATATATAAAGAAAATATCCAATAAATATTTAATTAATTTATATACCAATTGCTACTTATTTTTATATTTCCTTAGCATTAATTTCTATTTGACCAAATATCCTTTTAATACAATATCATCATAATATATCGCATTATTATACAAAATCTATGTATATACTATATATGATGAATGACATTGATTTCATTTATTGGTATATGTATATAACTTTTAAATAATTTATATTACTTTAAAATTACTTAATTTTATATATAGATACTTTTACAAATATTATAGATTGATTGATTGATTGTAATTATACATGTCCAATGTCCATACATGTATATATATTTATAACAATATATTCTGGTTTGAGGGTAAATTATATTTTATTAAATATATAATTATTTCTAACGTATTTATATATATATAGATAATATTTGTAAGCGTTTTTTGAATAATGAATTTATAACTATATACTATATTCTAATATTACATTTTTATGTGATAATAACATCTATTATGATTTAATTGAAGTGAAAAATTGTTTTGAAAATGAAAGAGTTATATAATAATGTTCTATTGCCAACCATACAATCAAAAAAAAAAAGGGTATTTTGTAATTCTGGACGGAATGAAGGTGGATATTATATAAAATACAAAATAATATACTTACTAACTTTAAAATATCTATATTGATTTTTTTTTATATATACCTATCTATAACACATATTTATTTATTATCATTTTATTGACACATTCATATAATTTTTGTTTTTATATACGATAAAGACATTAAAATAAATTTATTATATAAATTTTAAATAATTGTCTTACACGCACTTCTCGACAAATATTATAATATATTAACTATGCGAATGAAATTAATTTAATATGTATAATGTTATACTTGAAATACCTCCCTCATTTGTTCTAAAAAATAACTATGGAATTAGTTATAAGATAATTTATTAATAGTTTTAAGAAATATTGCTCATATCAGAAAGTGTCCGTATTATAACTATAGGAAAGAAACTTTATTGCTGCGACGGCAGTTGCCAAAAAACTAAATTGCATTTAAACTCAGTTTAGAAATCAGTGTTAGTTATAGAGGAATTATTACTATACGTTTAAAATGTAAACGATCTGAATCAATTTATCAATATAAAATAAAAGATATGATAATTATCAGTTTTAACTTTGGATAAAAATTCCAGACACCTGATAGAATATCATTTCATATTTTTAATATACAATCTCTCAAAATCGATGTATTATTAAAAGTATGATGGAGAGTTTTGTTTAGATAGAATTTGGTAAGACTTCAGAGAACTTGTCTTGCTTGCCGATATAGAAATAGTCTACTAAAAAAAATCCATAAAACATAATATTTTTAAATTAATTAACAGATTTAAACATAAACATATTTATCATATTGTATATCATTTTCAGGATGCATTATTAAAGGTGAAAACAATTTTAACGGATGAAAAAAAACATTTACGTTTTGCTGATTGGAGTGCTCATGATGTAAGTGTTTTTTTTTTTTGGTTCGTTCTTCTCACAAAATTATCTTAAAAAAAAAACAAAATAAAATAGAAATCAATTATAACATTTGAATATGAATTACGTTTTCAGATTGAAGTACTCAATAAATATTTATTTTTAACAACAAAACCGGTAATTTATTTGGTAAATTTATCGGATAAAGATTTTATACGTAAAAAAAATAAATGGTTAATTAAAATTAAAGAATGGGTTGATAAAAATGATCCCGGTTCATCGATTATACCATTTTCCGGGATGTACGAAACAAAATTGGCTGAATTTGAAACGGATGCCGAACGTAATGCGTACATGGAAGAAACAAAATGTCCAAGTTCATTGGATAAAATTATTGTAACCGGTTACAAGGCATTACAATTGGAATATTTTTTTACCGCTGGTGCGGATGAAGTTAAAGCATGGACAATTCAGGTAATATAACTGATTCATTATCAAATTTTTCTGTTTTTTTTATATTGAACTCATTTCATTTTAAATTATTATTCATTTACAGAAAGCAACAAAAGCACCGCAGGCAGCCGGTCGTATACATACAGATTTTGAAAAAGGTTTTATTATGGCTGAAGTTATGCATTTTGTTGATTTCAAAGAGGAAGGATCAGAAGCGGCTGCAAAATCAGCCGGTAAATATCGTCAACAAGGACGTAATTATGTGGTTGAAGATGGTGATATAATTTTCTTTAAATTTAATGCCGGTGCTGGTTTAAAGGATCCCAAGAAAAAATGATATAATATTTTATTATTATTTTTTATATTTTTTTATATGAATTTAATTGCATATGGACAAATTTTTATAATTCATCCGCAAGCATTCTCTATAAATACAATTTTTGATCACCATTCTAATAATAAAAGTATAATAAATAGCCACTGTTAATCGTAATTGTGTATGAAATATAAATAAAATATCATTAAAATTTAATCGCTTTCCTAAAATATTAGATGTTAGATATATCGCAAAAAGAAATCTATTTAAAAATATCCTATTTTTTAGTTAATCAAATCATTCATCAATTTTTAATATATATAAAGAAATAGTTATTTTGAAACTTTATTTTAATGGATTGTTTTATATCAAAATAATTATTTTAATTTTAATAATTATGCTAAATTTTGTGTTAGAAAAAATTTACCTATTTGATGTTGTTGTGTATGCTTTAAAAATAAAAAGAAGATAAAAATAAATATTTAAAATCCTCATTTATGATTGTAACAAATTAAATAAAATTTTATTGAACTGATGATAATTTTTTTTCATTTTATGGAATCCTTTCATTGAAAAATGTCTTAAATTTTGACAAAAAAAAAGAAGATTCAAAATATTTACATCACTCGAAAGGGGTTCTATTAATCATTTCAAAATATACGTGATAGAATTTTGCCTAAACTCCAATTTTAAATAAAACTCATTCAATTAAACTCATTTTCAATGATTCACATTCAATATCCATTATTAAAAAAAAAGTACTACAATTTCCATTTATAGAAAAATTTATTGAAATATCATATACTAAAAAAAAAAAAACAAAAAAAAAAAAAATCAAATTGTGATTAAGAACCACCTTCACCCATTTCATCATCGTCGCCGTCCAATGTCAAATCATCCAACATTTCATCCAATGTAATCATTGGTCTTGATGGATCTTCTATATCATTAGCATCAACTGCTATCGTTTGTTTACTTCCATCTTTATAAATATTAATATTTTGTCGTAATTGTTGATCTTCCTCTAAATCGTCTAAAAATTCATTATAATCCCTATGCAACACAAAAAAAAAAACGAGAAAAAATATAAGAATCGCATAATAACCATGAATGGAATGGCATCTACTATGCTTACTTATTTTTACGATCGAATGCCGTTGCCTCATCTGTTAAATGTTTTAATTTCCAATTTCTGGCCTTTTCTCGATCACCATAATATTTACGTACGATTATTACATCTGGTACACGATCTTTATTCAATTTTTCATAGTTATCATCATTTACATTTGTATCTTCCAAATGGTAACCCAATACCGAATCACCCGATTTTAATAAATGTCCCAAATGTGTACGAGTATGTATAGTATTCTGATTAATACCCAATTCAGATGCTTTAACTAGCCACACTTCGGCAACAACACATTTTTGCGATATTTTACCTTGACCAGGAAAATGATGACGATCTTTATCAAACACCATTTCAATGTCCATCACAATGAATTCCTTTAATTGTTTTGGATTACAAATTGCCTCGAATGGTTGACGATAAAATACATTTGCTGTTAAATCAGCAACTAAATCAAACAAAAATAAAATTCAGATTATTCGAAATACAATGAATAATATAACATTATTTCAAAGATAAATCTCACTTTGTGCCGTTAACGGATCCATTAAATGTATTGTACTTGTAACGCGTGTTATTAAACATATTTGTGAAATGCTACCAAGTTGTTGAGCTAATTTCTTATTCAAACATATTAGACTATCCTTGGATATCGGTACAATATCAACGGCAAATGTTAATTTACAATTGTAGGTATTACTATGTATATCATGCGATATTAAACGTTGCGATTCGGTGGATTTTACCGGTAACATACAATTTAGAAAATCAACTAATTTTCGTGCATGATTATCATTTGTATAGTAAAAATCTAAACCACCGTGTTGCGGTTTAATACCCAATGTATTTTCATGTGCATTATGTTTTAATAGTAATTGTTCCAAATAATAAAATGTTTTACGATTTTCTGAACGTTGACGTACCTGCACCAAACAACGCCAATAGTCTTTGGCCTCCGTACGATGACAATCCGTACACATCTGATTTTGTATGGTATATTCAACAACAAATATTTGTTCTAACAGGGTACCACCGAACACTTCTTTGTGGGCCGTTAATTTTACTTTAATACGCTTTGAATGCGGTTCAGTCCATATAAAATTGGCATCCGTTAATTTGATTTCCTTTAAACCACGTAATTTTTTCAAACAAATGGCCAACAATTCACGGGATTCCAATGAACATGAAATCCATTCGGCTGGCGGTTGTAGATAACGTTCACAATTACGACAAAAATATAAAACTGCCTGCTTTGGAATATCTTCGGTGATGTCAACGTGAGTACGTAGACAACCAACACACATATTCGATGGATTCGGTTCAATTACCGTTCCACATTCACAGCATAATCTTATTATTCACAGCATTTTATTTGGTATAGTTTAATTTTAATAATTAATATTGAAAAATTATTGATAGTGTATTCTGAATTGATGATGATGGCGATTAAGCACAATAAAAAACACATAATACTTACATTTTGTTAATCGGTTGCTGGTCCTTTGTATGCTCATCCAAATTCATATATTCCATTTTTATATCGTATAATAACGTATTTATTTAATGGATAAATGTTTTCTGGTCCACAAAATGTGGAATTTTAAATAAACAGTTAAATAAAAAATTGCCCCAATAAATGAAATCCAATTGTACAATACAAAATAAAAGAAACACAACCACAACCACAAGAACAAAAACAAAAACACACGTTTCTTTTTCGAAAATTATTTGACACCTCACTACATCGATTTTCGATTTAGCGTTAATACCCCCTTCAATACTACACCCAAAAAAATTTAACACTGTTTCATTTATTTTCAAAACTTATATTCCTATTTGATTATTTTTTAATGTTTTTTTATTTTAATTTATGTTTATGTTCTCAAAAAATTATTTTATTTATAAAAACTAATTTAATTACGATAAAAATAATATAAAACATAATAATTATGTAACAGACCAAAATCATAGATTCAATTCTATGAACTTTTATGTATTATTGCAGTGCAAAATAATTATACAAATACAATTGAAATTGAACGCATTTCAAAATTCGAAATTCGCTTCTTCATACGAATGAATGACAACCAAAAATTTGCATAAAAAAAATAAAAAATACATCAAACATAAAAAAAAGAAAAATTAGTCATAAAAAAAAGAATAAAAAAAATAAAAAAAATTGTACAATAAAAAGTAGTGAAAAACAATTAATTAATTAAAAATAAATATAAAATATAAAACAAATTAAAATGGCGAAAAAAACATACGATTTATTATTTAAATTATTATTAATTGGTGATTCTGGAGTTGGAAAAACATGTATTTTATTTCGATTTTCAGATGATTCATATACATCAACATTTATCTCAACAATAGGTTCGAAGAATTTTTGTTTTATTGTTATTAATTTATTATTTTTTTTGGTTTAATTAACTCCATTTTTACCATTATATTTGAATTAAATTTCAATTAAAAATATGTTCATGTATTTATGTTTCCATTTTAAATGGAGATAAATCAAAATTAATTTACATTTGTGTGAAAGTTTTTGTGTTGGGCGTTATCATTTCGACCCTAGAGCTTAAAACATAAAAAAAATAAAATAATTTTGCAAAAAGAAAATTTATAATAAGAAGAAAAAAAAAATGGATGTAACAGTTGTTTTTTTTTTTTTTTTAATTATATTTGACCAGATTTCAAATTAATTCAATGATCATAATGAATAATTATTAAATTATTTCTACATTTTATTATTAAATCTCAAAATTATCTTAAAATTTTTGAATGATAAAAAAAAAATTTATCCGGCATTATAAATATTAAATTTTTTTTAATTTTTATTATTAACAGAAAACTTTCCATAACAAAAACTGTATTTTTATTGTATCATATAAAAAAAAATAAAGCAAAATGCAGTAATATTTCTATAATTAAATTATTACATATATTAATTGTATTGGTTATCAAATTTTGTTATCTATATTTATTTTTATTTATATATTATAAATGTAAATGAAAAATGAATATAAAATTGAAGAAGACGAAAACATAAAAAACACAAAATGATGATAACGAACAAATGCCGATGCAAATGACTTTCCCTTTCAATTTCCATTATTTATTTATATTCTTATATTTGGATTTTTCATATCTATTTCTTATAATAATCATAATGTATAGTTGGATGTTTTTCTTTAACATAAATTTTGATCATTTTTAGGAATCGATTTTAAAATTAAAACAGTTGAATTACGTGGTAAAAAAATTAAATTACAAATATGGGATACTGCCGGTCAAGAACGTTTTCATACAATAACAACATCGTATTACAGAGGAGCAATGGGCATTATGTTAGTGTACGATATAACAAGTGAAAAAAGTTTTGAAAATATATCAAGGTGGCTGGGGAATATAGACGAGGTAAGTTAAGCGGAATTAGATTTTAGATATACCATTGACCGTTGTAGTTTGGGGGTATTTATTTGTATGTATATTGTGTTTCCCATTAGCATGCCAATGAAGATGTTGAACGAATGATATTGGGTAATAAATGTGATGCGACAGATAAACGAGTAGTGAATAAAGAACGCGGTGAAGCTGTAAGTATATAAACAAATCAATAAGCAAAAGGTCATCATCTATATTTGAAACATTTTATTTTTCCAATATAAAGATTGCTCGAGAACATGGTATACGTTTTATGGAAACATCAGCGAAAACAAATATAAATATTGAAAAAGCATTTTGTGAATTGGCCGAAGCAATATATGATAAAACATCACGTAAAGAAGCGGTAGAATCGCATGAACAGGATCGTAAAGGAGTTGTACTGGATCGTAAGGGACAAGAATCAAAATCATTAAACTATAAATCATGTTGTGCATAGTAAAATATTATTATTATCATTATTATATTATCCTCATAATCAACATCATCATCATCATCATCATCATCATTATCATCATTGTCAATATCGGTCGTGTTAATATGTTAAAAATAAAATATAATGCAGTGTGTCTAAATCGACATTAAGCCCACCAAACCGTTTAGTTTCCTATAACCCATAATCAATATATTCTTTTTGTTTTAGTAAGTGTTTTTTTTAAACTGATTACCCATCCATCAAATGTCTCTGTCAAATAAAATCCAAAACATATTGCCATTGTTCATCTTAAAAATCATCACAATCAATTTTAATTAATGTTTTTAAACGCTTTATTTTGTTTTGTTTTTTTTTTTGTATTATACAAATTTAAACCAAAAAAAAAAGCATAAGCAATTAAAAATATTAAAAGTCAAAATTAGTTTTTATATATGTGAGAAATTTTTTTGTATTCATATAAAATGGATTTAATTTAAAATTTGCCATGATTCTTATAAATATCTGAATAGTTCTTTTTTCTTTTTTTTTTACTTTAATAATCCAAATATTTTATTAATTAGTTTAAAAAACGAAAACGAATTACCAATCACAAATTCATTTTATTTATTTAAATTCATTATAATTTCATGTGATAATATAATTTTTTTTATTCTACTCTGTATTAAAATGAATCAACGCAAATGGCAAATATATTTTCTTTTTTTATTTACCAAATAATTGTTTTTATATGTTTTTTTTTATTAATTCAAATAAAAGTAAAAAAAAATTAAATTTATTAATAAATTTTTTATGGGTATTTTTTTTTTCTTTTTACAAATACGCATTTTATATAGTATTTTTTATAATATATGAAGAAATTTAAAAATTAAATCATAAAATATAAAATAAATTAATGAGATGAATTATCACATAATCATTTAAAAAAAAACAAACATTTATAAATACTATTGTAATAAAATTATGTTTTTTTTTTTTAATAGTCGTACTTAAAATAATTACGTCTGCGTTTTTTGTCAAAAAAAAAATCTATATATATATATAATACGTGTAATATTAAATGCAATTTAATGTTTTTAAAAACGAAAATTAAAAATCCCAAATTTTTATTATTATTAACGAAAAATAATAAAATGTATTTTGTATTAAAAATTTATATATTAAACAAAAGAAAAAAAAAAGCCTAAAGATAATCTTTAAAAAAAAATTTAATTATACGAATGTCTTCTTTTTGTTAGTTATTATGAATGTCGATGCACGCTCGATGCGATTTCGAATGATATATATACGGATAATAAATATATATAAATATATATATTATTTTAATTATTGTTAAATAAAAAAAAAACAAAAAGCTTTTTATAAAAGTTTCACACAAAAAAAATCAAATAAACATTTTTATAAAATTGAAAAAATTTATAACTATATATCTTAAGAAATTTAAGTTTTCGCAATTTGTATAAAAAAAAATTAAACACAAAACCAATAAAAGAAAATATTCTAGATAAAACTATAGGATTATAAAATTAATTTTTTTTTTTTCAAAAATATAAATAAAATAAAAAAAAAATATGTGAACAAAAAATCAAAAAAAAAAATGTAGCTTTAATTAAATAATTTTAAAAATAAATGTAAAAAAAACCAAGAAATTGTTTTTGATTATTTATTTTTAATGCCATTTGCCGAACGGAATAGGGAATCCGTACATTAGAGACCAGAAATGTATTAGGGAAAATTGTAAAATTGTGGAAAAGAATTTATTTTAACGTATAATCTAAAAGATAATTGAATACTCTTAAATACATACATAGTTTATTGTTGTTCCTTATAAAACACTGATGCCAAGATGCTGATGTTCATAATTAATAAAAAAAACCATATGCACCAATTATGCATCTTTTCTTACATTAATAAATATGGCGGCGATAAAAAAAAACATTTTTTTAACAAAAGAAAATTTATATGCAAAATTTTTTTTTTCCATCTCCTAATATATCACAAAAAATCTATAATTATAAAATAAAACTATTAATATTTATTTGATTTTCATTTAATTTAATATCCAATCTTCATGAATTTCATTTAATTAGTAAAAAAAAATTACATTAAACAATTAAAATTAATTAATTAATTAAAATAAAAAATTAACTGTTCATACAAAAGAAATAAAACATACATAACGGACATTGCAATTCAGCGCGATGTAATAAAAAAATGAGCAAAACTCAATTCATTTTTATTTTATGTTCACATTCGCCTCTATATGTGAAAATCGGAATGAATATCGATTTTCTCATCAACTTTTTGTTTGACATTTTCAATTTTCATTATTTTTTTTTTTTATTTATCGACGACGAATCGAAATAAAACACCACATCAGCGGCTTTTTTTCTTTTTGTTTTTCTTCTTGTTTTTGTGGATTAATTTTATTTTGGATGGAATTAATCTTTAATTAATAATATTAAATAAACAAAAAAATTAATCAATTCCAAAAGGTGCTGTGAAATCAATACAATAGAACAATGATGAAATTATCAGTGTTATTATGTGCAATAATATCTATTTATTTGTGTGCATCCGAAAATGTTTATGGAGGTGGTGAAACATTAGTGCTATTGGATAATCTGGCAATAAAAGAAACACATTCAATATATTTCAGAAGTTTACAAGGTAAGATATATAAAAAGTATCCTTTTTTTGTGTATTTTTCTGGGCCTTGGGGTCCTGGAGATGTCTGAATACATCTTCTTACCTCACCCTCGCCCAAAATACACACACCCATACACACATAAAGTGTATTTATTTTTTTTTATTCATAAAACAAATTTTCTGATCGATAAATCAATTTTTTCTTTTTGTTTCTCAAAAAAAAAAAAAAAACAGAACGTGGTTATAAATTAAATTTTAAATTGGCCGATGATGCAAATTTGGTACTATCAAAATATGGTGAATGGTTATATAAACATTTAATAGTATTTGCACCATCAGTTGAAGAATTCGGCGGCGACATCAATGTTGAACGAATCACTGAGTTTATTGATAATGGTGGTAATGTTTTGATTGCCGGTAGTCCATCGAGTGGCGATGCATTACGTGAATTGGCCGGCGAATGTGGATTTGAATTGGACGAAGAGGGTGCAGCCGTAATTGATCATTTAAATCATGATGTATCGGATACCGGTGATCATACAACAATTGTTGCAAATCCATTGAATTTAATTGATGCACCCATAATCGTTGGTGCACGTAACAACATTTCACCGTTATTATATCGTGGCACCGGATTGATTGCCGATCGTGATAATCCTTTAATATCACGTGTGCTAACGGCCGACAGTACAGCATATAGTTATAATCCGGCGAATCCAATTAAAGAATATCCACATGCGGTTGGTCGTAGTACATTATTGATAGCCGCCCTACAGGCACGTAATAATGCACGTATTGTATTTTCCGGATCTTTATACTTTTTCTCGGATTTAGCGTTTACTTCATCGGTTGAAAATGCAAATACCGGTAAATTGAATCAGTTATCGGGCAACCAAGAAGTTGTGAATTCACTAAATAAATGGGTATTTGGTGAATCGGGTCGTTTACGTGTTGCCGGTGTAACACATCATACCGATGGTGAATTAAAACCACCGCATGCATATACAATTACCGATCCCGTTGTATATACGATTGGAATTGAACAATTGATAAATAATGTATGGCAACCGTTTCAGGCAAACGATGTACAATTAGAATTTGTCCGTATTGATCCATTTGTACGAACAACATTAAAATCAATCGGTAATGGAAAATATCAAGCTAAATTTAAGATACCCGATGTTTATGGTGTGTATCAATTTAAAGTTGATTATAATCGTGTTGGATACACTCATTTGTATAGTACAACACAAGTATCCGTTCGTCCATTAGAACATACCCAATATGAACGATTTATACCAAGTGCTTATCCATATTATGTGAGTGCATTTTCGATGATGATCGGTGTATTTCTATTTTCATTTGTATTTTTACACTTTAAAGATGAAAGTGGCACAAAATCAACAAAATCCGATGACAAAAAGTCACAATAATAATTTATAATATTTAAAAGTTAATTTTTTTTTTTTGTTAATTTCTTAACCTTCGCCTATTTGTCATTTGTTTTGTACGAATTAAAAAAAAATGTGTGTATGAATCTGTGTGTGGATTTTTTTGTGATTAAATAAATTGAATAATATTTCTAGAAAATAAATCTTTTAATTATTTCACAAAGTGGGATGGTCTGTGGTTTTTATTTTTAAAAATATTCATATATTTTAATTTTTTTACGGTATAAAATTCACAGAAACTGGAAGAAATACCTAATTTCTATTAGGAGTTTCATCAAGAACATTCACTAACCATTATACGTTGTTTTAAAGTTGTTGTTTTTTATTTAAATCGTTGGACACAAGCTGGAAATCCCAATCTGTTCAGAAAATGTGAATCAAAGTGGAAATAAATACCATACATTTATTAGAAAACTGAAAAAAATCGCCCATTTAAAATTTAACGAAAATAAAAAAAACACGATAATTATTTATAACTTTTTAAATTTGGTATCACTGCTTATCGATACAAAAATGAATTTATATGAAATAGCATATGCAAAACAAGTGAAATGGCTAAAATTGAAATATTGTTTGTGGGAGTGTGCGTTCGTGTGTGTATTTTCGTATTTTCGTTTTTTATGTTTGACATTTTTTTTTTTAAATACACTAGAAAAAAGAGAACATCCATTTGAACAAAAAGTGTTTTTATTTTTTATTTTATTTTTGTTTTTTGTAATTTGGAATTAAATAAATTATTAAATAATTTATATTAAAAAAAGAATCAAACAACTTTTAAATGAAATAAAAAAAATATAAATGTTATTCAATTAAAATGTGCAAATAAATGTTTAATTCGGTTCCACGACGACGGTAAAAAAAATAAAATATTGATTGCAATTAAAATTAGTTTTTTTTTTGAATGCTCGCGTACCAAAAATAAAAAATACACGCACGCACACACATTCAGGAATATATTATAATGTTATATGGACAATTTGTAACCCAATTTTCGTGTTAATTTATTTTGAATTTTTTTTTTTTGCATTGCAATCATATGAAAAGAAATTAAATGTATTTTAAAAATAAAAATAGTTTAAAATATTGAAATAAATAATAATAATAATAAATATAAAATATAATTTATGCGGTAGAGTTAGGTGCAAGATTGTGTGTGTTCATAATATAAATAAATAAATAAAAAAAAATTGTTTAGCGGCAGTGTTTAGTAAATTAATGTTGGTGGATTTCGACAATTGAATTGAGCGTACTGTTAAGGTGAGAGATGAAATTCGTTTTGGATTAAATTACCATCATACATACATACACGCCGCATACACATTCTCAACCACAAACGTTGGAATATTATATTTTATTGCAATTTTTTTTTATATGCATTTTGTTTTTGTTTTTTTTTTTTATTTTTATTTTATTTTTTTTAAGTGAAAATGTATGAGAGTTTTTTTTTTGGTTAATTTATTTTTTTTTTTAATTGATTTTGTTTCTATATTCTGTGATTAAATATTATTTTAATATTATTAAATAATTTTTATTAATATATAAAACAAAATAATTAATAAAAAATGGATTTATATGCCGGTTTAATAATTGAAAATATTCATTGAGTAGCAGCTGTTTTGTTTCGTGTGGTATCATCAATTTTTTTTTTATATTGTTGTTGTTGTTGTTGTTGTTGGCGTTAATTTGCAAAAGGTAAAAAATGCATTGTTTTTTTTATATATATATTTTTTTGTTGCAGCACATTTTTTTTTGTTATGATGTTAATTTGTTATTATTTAGAATATATAATCAATGTTTTTGTTAAAAATATTTAGTATATATTATTAAATGCTGTTCTATTTTTTGTTATTTGATGAGTTATAATTAAACAATAAGTTCGCTAATCATTCGGTTTTTGTATTTAAAATATACATTGTTAAAGATAAATTTGTTTTGTTTTGTTTTTTTTACGTTTATTTTAGAAAATCCAAATCCCTGGAGAAAGTTTCAATTATCTTTTCTTTTGCGATATATTTTCAATTTGAATTGATGAATGTGTGTATATGTTTTTTTTTTTTTTGTGTTTTGCCAATTTTTTTTTTTATTATATTTTTTACATGAATTAAAACGAGTTTAAATTTAATTTATTTATTTGGAATATATATATTTACATAAAAATAGAGAAAAATACTAAAAAAATTGATGTACACACCTTTTTAATTTACAATTTACAAAAATATCGCTTTATTAAAAAGTTGTTTTTATTTTGTAAACAAAATTAAACATTCAGTAATCGTATATTTTGATTTAACATAAAATAACAGAATCATGTTTTTTTAAGAAAAAAATAAGAAAACAACGATGGTCATCGGTTAAAATTGCAGGATAAATTTGTTTATTCTCTTGGAATAGATAATAATCATATAATAATAAAGTGAATAATTACACTATATGATGTATGATGATATTTTTGAATGTTAAAATTGGTTATTTATATTGTTGGTGTGTTGTGTTGTATGTTTATTTATTATTTGTTCATAACCGGTTTATCATTTTTTCTAAAATAAATTAAAAAAAAAAAATCTATTCTTATTACATCCACGAAAAATAAGAAGAAGAAAAAGTGTTAATAAATCTTCTTTATTTATATGTAGATTCATGTATGGTAGTATAGAGATATAGTAGCTTTAACTCTGAGCCCAATATCACCGCACAATAATAACAAACCATAAAAGATATATATATATATAATTTATTAATATATATTATTCTTTTTACGTTTTTACCCAACTTTTAGAATATATAATATATATATTAATTTTACCTTTCTTTTTTTATTGTATTTATAATAAGATATATTTTATTGTAAAACAATATATAATTAATACAAATAATTTAAAAATAAAATACCATATATTCATTGATCATTGAATTTGAATGAGAATTTTTATATAAATATTTATTTATTTTAATTATTTTATACTTTTCTATAATCTTTCTATTAATGAGTAATCTTCGCATTCAACTGTGTGTAATTATATATCGTTAAAAATATGAAAGAAATCCCTGTATATTTGTTGGTGTTTTTTCTTTCAATGATATATCTGTATTCTGATATATAAACAAATAATGCGGAAACTTTAATAAATCTGCAATTTGTCTTTATTATTTGATAATCTATCTATATAGAATGGAATGGAACATTGATATTAAAGACAATTGCTCGATTTAGGACAGAAAACTCATTCTGAAATGATTTGTAGATTAGATGTCAAAAATCAATAAGTTTGAAATAATAAATTCCAATTTACAATTATCAATAACGTATGTATTTATAGATGATATATACAACCAGAAAGGATATTCACCAAGAATATAGTGAATTGAATTGAATTTTGATTGTTAATTGATTGATACGAAGAATTGATTTATTTCGATATTCTAATCTATAATATAGATAATATACTAAATACATATAATAATTTATAAGATACTTATAATTTTATACCTACCATATGTTTTTTGTAAAATTAAAAAATCATTTAAAATATATATTGTATTGTAAAAAATTTTGTATAGTAATTAATATTTTTATATGTTTTCCATGTAGTGTCGTTCGTTTACCTGTTTATATATATAAATATATATTACCTGAATTTATGTACAACTGTTATAAATTACAACCTCATAAGTAAGAAAGCACATATAGTCATAATTGTACTGCAGAAACATCATTAAGCATTTTATTTCATATATATTATATATACATACGATTGTGTGGCTTGATACAAAATTAAATTTTTGCAAAAAAAATACCAGCTACATTAAATAATATATACAAACAAAAAATGGATAGTTCTGGCGCTGTTGGCAGGCGTCGTGGTGCTTCACGAAGTAATGCCGAAGATCAAGCACTTGATCAAATTGCAAAAGAGGTAAGTTTAAAATCAATAGTTTTATTATACAATAGTTAAAGGTGGTTGGGGAAATTTAAAAAATTGAATTTCAGAAGAATTTTTTACAATAGATTATTGATTTATTATTCTTTATTATTTTTAAATAGTAAATTTCTTTTCTATAATGGAATAAAATGAAAATATTTAATTATCTATTATATGAATATAGAAAACTATTATATCGTTTTACAATCCATTTAGTTATAAGTTGTATTTTTAAGGGTAATTAATTGTTATGAATTTTTAATCTTTAATTTGCCGGTTACGGATATTTTTCTAAGGTGTTATCGTTCTTTATCATTAATTTCAATTATTAGTGATTTTTTTCTTGTAATTTATATAGTTGAATTTGTAATTATTTAATATATCATTACAAAATCCTATAAAAATATGTCATTTAAATTTTTTTTTTAATTTTTAATTGAAAACACGAATATAGGAAATTGTTTATTTTTAACTAATCAAATATCAGTATTAATAAGTAATTAATTACAAATGTATATTTACACATTTTTAAATTTATCATTTGTATATGCACAACAACATGCGATGACAATACCGGAATTAAAAATTCCAGAAAAATATATCCCAAAACAAAAACAAAAAAAAAAAACGATTATATAATAATGAAAAATATATCATTCGACCGGATATTTAAATGGAAAAAAATCATTTATAATATTATTATTATTATTTATGTACATCTTCGTGTATAAATACTTATATATTTATTAATTATACTATTGAAATGTATATTTATAAATAAAATAATATACACACAAACACCCGTTCATTTTCTTTAATGTTTTAATACCTTAATGTGCATTCTATATTCTGCATGTTATTATATATCTCGCCCTCCTATATAGTCTATATTTTAAAAACAAAAGTTGAAAGATTTGTTTAACAAAGATTACATTTTTCATTTTTCATCTATTTATTTATACATGTTTTTCATTTTCATTTACGAATTAGTTTAATGTTTTTTTTTCTTTCTTATTGTTACCGTGTGTATTTGTCACAGCATTGCATTGCATATATAATTATAGTGATATCTAATGTAGTAAAGGGTGATTTTTTAAGAGCTATAGGAAAGTTTTTCAAAAAAACACATAAAATTCAGAAAAATGCATGAAATCTTTATTTGAATCGATAGTACGGTTGCGCGTGCTGTGTGGCATGTGGCACCGTCTTGTTGAAACCACATGTCATGCAAGCCAAGCTCTTGCATTTTGGGCAAAGAAAAGTTGGATATCATTTCACGGTAGCGCTCACCATTCACAGTTACGTTACGATTCGCATCATCTTTGAAGAAGTACGGTCCAATGATGCCACCAGCCCATAAACCGCACCAAAACGGTGACTTTTTCTGGATGCATTGGTAGCTGTTGCAATCTGGCTGATATTCACTCCAAAATCGGCAATTCTACTTATTTACGTACCCATTGATCCAAAAATGAGCTTCGTCGCTGAACACAATTTCGTCGCGATGAATTTTCTTAACAGAGCACGCATTTTGATAAAGAAATTCAATAATTTACAAGCGTTGTTCGTTTGTAAGACGATTTATGGTTAAATTGTAGACCAAACTGAAGATTTTTGACAGTGAAACAAAACACGAAACCAGTGTTGCCAAAAAGATAATAGCTAAAAAATCACCCTTTATATAGTACATAGAAAGAAGGAAATGCAAATGAAAAAATGAAAAAAAAATTGAAATAAAATAGGGAACGAACGAATTGAAATATATGGAAATAGATTTTTTCTACTATTCTATATGTGAATTTTAATATTATTTTGAAGAATGTTCTATGTATAAAATATATATTATTTGCCATATATAATTTTAACTAAATTCTAACTATATATATTTTATTTTATTGACCTTAAGTTTATTCTAATAAAGTCATATTTTATATAAGGGCAAATATGTAAAGTATAATCTAGATGATATGCTTTAAATGTTTATTCCAACATACAACAAACAATATTCTGTTCTATATAACAAATAGTAATAATAATAAATTCTTTTAGATGATATGCAAAATCAAACGTTTTATATTTTAAACTTTGGTTAACAACAAAAAAACTATATATACAATACATAATTCATTGTATAAATGAAATTGAAATTAATGGGTTTACTCAGGGACCCCACCGAATCAATTTTTATTGACACATACACATTACATATGCATACAAAACAATAATATATAAATAAGATCCTCTGCGTGAGAAAATGTTTTTGTTTTAATTAATAAAATAAATAGAAATAATATCAAAATTGTGTCGGCTGCGGCTATATATAAAAATAAAATGTATGTTGCTGTAACCCTCAAATTAATCGTATATATATATATACAATTACATATACATTATTTGTTCTAAAAATAATATATTGCTTTTATGATCAGTATATATATATATTTATATATATACATTAAATCTATATATTTATAAAAATATATTGATTTTCAATTGAAATATTACCGACAACTACCGAATAGAATTTGATGAAATAGATTAAAATTTGTTTTATTACTTTATTTATTATAAATTGGTGCGGTGGTGTTAAAACACCGCTAGTTCATACAGTTTTAATATAAAAATACCATTCATTGCACATTTTTCATTCAATTGAAATGACTTTATAGTTAATAAAAAATGCCGACTATTAGATCTGTATAATAAATATATAAAATGTGTGTTATGATTATTGTTTTTTAGCATTTTACTATATAAATTTTACTATATGTTATTATTTTAACAATTAAAAAATAATAAACAAAATATAAGTCGATTGTTTATCTTATTTTATTTTCGTTTTTATTGTTATTTATATCTTTTCTTTTTTTTTATATAGATTTAAATGTATCTAAATATAATTTATATGCATTAAAAAAAAAGGTATATATTTCTATGATGATCTATATTACTTAGGATATATATATATATACAAAGATTTATCATTCAGAGATATATACATTTATATTTTACCTATATTTTATCTATATGCGGTGTAGCATTTAAAAGAGGGTTCTTTTCATAAAAATAGAAAAAAAAATCTATATATGAATTTTAATAGTATATTTTCATTTGGATATACTTTTACTGGAGTTGGGAAATTTTTATTTATAATGATGAAATGGTTAATTTTCCTCATTTATCAATTTGTTTTAGCACTTCATCAATTATGGAATTTCAAATCTTTCTTTTTAGAAATTATTTAATGCATTTGTAATTGCATTCTGCGTTTATTTTGAAATTTATTTTTAAAAGTTTTACGACATCCTTAAAATTATCCATAAAATTCAATGAGAAGTTTATAAAAATGAAAATTCTAGAATTCCATTTTACAAAATAATACCTTATACTTTAACAATTAGCAATTAACAGAATAACTTTAGGAATTAAATTATTATAAGAATATAAACATTTTCAAATGTGATCTCATTCATTTGTTAATTTTTTATTTTTAAAAAATTGTGATATACATAAAAAGAAAATACCTAAAGCTAAAGTGCATTTATTCATCGTTGTGTTGTGATTAAAAAAAACTACTACACATATATTCATTTCTATATTATGTAATGGAAAACTCTACGTTCGTCGTATATATGTATAACGAAAGCATAAAAGTGAGGGAAAAATATGTCAATAAATAAATGTTTGTACTTTTTTCAAGTACAATTCATTTTATATCTATATATATAAGTTTTTAAAAGAAAATGTAAAAATGCATTTATTTTATATTTACACTGACTGCACTGCCATAGATTTTTTTTTTCAAATAGTATATAAGGAAAAATGAAAATTATTTCTTGTATATAATATTCTAATAATAATAATAATAATAATATATAAACAATGTAAAAGAAAAAGGAAAAATGTTTCAGAGAGCACCGAACTTATTTTTATTTTTTTTATAGTATATTTCTATTTTATTATTATATAGATATATAAAATGCATAAATCATATAGAGGCTTCCGTCTAGACGATGAAAATGATGATTATTATTTTACTTTATATACATTACCTATAATATATATATATATATCTATATTCAAATATAACTAAACTAAAATGTATTGTGTATCAAATATATATACAATACTTATAGATGCAATTACTACTATATGGTTTTTCATTTTGTTGTAAATGTATATTACAAAATATATACCTCTACCTATAATTTAACAATTTTATATATAAATAAATACTCTATATAAATATATGCGACAATGACGATCAAGTAACATTAAAAGTGTTTTTTAATGGTGTGTTAAGTAATTAGAAACATTTTAAGTATACGTAAAGAGAGGTATGTATAAAATGTATATTGAAAAAAGCCTTTTAAATACAAACGGGGATTTAAAATATATTATACATATATAAATTTTATTCAGTGTTGTTATGACAAATTTTATGTTTTATACCTCGCTTATATAATCTAAAATATTATATAAATAAATTATAACCCTTTTACAATTTGTTTGTGTTACTCATACTATATATATATTTATTTATTTATATAATAATATACATTTTTTGAATATAATTTAGTTTATTCGCTCAATAACTTAATAATTTGCTTCTAAAATGTAAAAATTTGAAAATCTTATAAAAGATAAAATCACACACACACCAGAGATAATTAAAATAATTACTCCAAATTATTGCAAAAACTATATAATATATGCAATAATTATTTATATATTTTTGATTTCTTTTTTTTGAATGAATTCATTTCACAGTTGATGACTCAAATACATATATAAATATATAAATTATAAAATATGAAACTATTTAATTAAATCGGTTCATTTATTAGTTATAAATGGGTGTGTATGTGTGTATAAAGAAATTAATTTATGAAAATTGGATTATTGCCAATTGAATTGAATATAGAAAAAAAAAGAAAAACCTAAAAAAAAAATTTTTGAGGAACTCCTACACACATTCATTTATATCAAATACATATATTATAAAAATATTTAATTCATATATTATTTTAAAGCAAACTTGCGTTAGATAAAATTAATTTTAAATATATATATATATTAATTTTTATTTAGATAAAGTTTTCCTATCTCTTCTGTATATATATATATACCATAAATCATCACTATACTATAGTTTAGATGGAAAATTCGTCGTCGTTTTTATTAAAAACAAAAATTATCATAAAACATTTATAATTTGTTTAGTTCTGTTATTATAGAAGTTCGTTGACTTTTCCTATTTATAAATAGGAAAAATACCTTTAATATATATATTTATTTATTATAAAAAAAGTTTTCGCGTTATCAACGTAACGCATTATCTTTTTTTATATTTATTTCATTCATTTGGATTTATATTTTATTTAATTATTTTAATTGTTATTTAAACAAAAATTTTATATATATAAGTATATATACAACCACCACGTTGAAAAGCTATAAATAAAATAGTTGAAACGTTCTATAGTATATATATTTTATATTCATTATAATTAAGTATAAAGTGCATAATTTTATACTGAAATTTTTACGATTTATTGTAAAAAAAATTACATATATACACAGTGCGACAATTAATATTCCGGACTGTAACCATATCTCAATAACCAGTGGAACGATCTATGTGATGGAACAAGCGTTTTGAAGCTTGATGTTTTCTCTATCGTCTGTAAAAATTTCATTGAAATTGGTTGACAAATAAAAAAGTTATGACATTTCTCGTGAAACAATATTTTAGTTGAAGTAGAAATTTTAACATGGAACAAAGAGCATTATCATTAAATTCAACGCAAAGCTTGGTAAATCTGTGACAGAAACGTTCAAATCGATGCAGCAATTTAATGGCGATAATTGTATGGGTAGAACACAAGTTTTTGAGTGGTATAAACGATTCGTGGATGGCTAAAACACAGGCTAAAAAACAAGAAAAGTTCCATCGAAAATCAAGACAATGCTCGTAACATTCTTCGGTAGCAAGAGAATTATCCATAAAGAATTCGTTCCAACTGGTCAAACAGTCGGTGGCGTTTATTATTTAGAAGTTTTGAAGCGTTTGATGGGCGGGATTCGTCGTATTCGACCTGAATATCGTGAATCAGATAGTTGGTGTTTGTTACACGATAATGCACCAAGTCGCGTTTCACTTATTGTTCGTCAGTTTTTGGCTCGAAATCAAGTCTGTGTGTTAAATCATCCACCGTATTCACCTGATTTAGCACCATGTGACTTGTCCTTGTTCTCAAAACTTAAAATGAAATTGAAAGGATGTTTTTTTGAGGATATTAAAACCATTCAAACAGCATCTATACGCGCACTAGTGTCAATACCACAAAATGAGCTGGACCACGCATTTGAATCATTGTTAAATCGATGTAACAATTGTATTGAATCAGGAGGAGAATATTTTGAATAAATAAAAAAAAAAAATTTCAAAAATCGTGTTTTTAATGTATGTCCTAGGACCAGTCCGGAATATTAATTGTCGCACTGTGTATATACATATGATTGTATTTTATTTGAATACTTTAGAAAATTAATTAATTAAAATATACTATCAGAGATTTTTTCTATATACATTTTTTATCTTTGTGGTTCAGTTCATGACATTTTATCAAGATTATGAATCATAATTATGAAATTAATAAGGAATATATTTATATAGAAATATAATAAAATATTCTATATAGATTTAAAAAAAACCATTAAATATTTATCAATATCAATTAAATATCATTTAAATGGAAATGGAATGAAAACTTTGAAACATTTCCTATAAAATGTCATAAAGTTCAATATAAAAGATCTAGAAAACTGAATTGAAAATCTTTTACATTTAACCAAATGACATAAACACTTAAGATGATTGATTTCAAATTATTCTCGATATCTGAAGTGGAAAAGTGTTGTCTAAATTTCATTGTTTACTATACTGTTGTTGATATATCATTTTTGCAAAATGTCACGCCGGTCTGTCCAATTAATATATCTTTATTCCTTAACCAAAACAGTTCATTTATATATAAAATAAATACCTATATATATAGAATATTTATATATATCTATATATATATATATAAATAATGAACCGCAATATTTATTTGTACATACGTATATATCTATTTGAGATATTCCACAAAATCATAATAATAATAATAATAGCAATATGCAATTTGATTATACACACACACACACACACACATAACATCATCATATTGTTGCGGTTATAATATAATAAATGTAATGCATCAACTCATCTGCGCTGCTATAAGGTTAATAAACCAACAAATTACAAAAAATCTACATATAAAAAATGGAAAAACTAAAATCAAACGATATGCATTTTATTTTGTATATCTATATTCTATATATATAAAAATGATTTCATTTCATCGTATGGTATATGGTATATTCTATGTGATATTCAATTATGTATATATGTCTCTCTATACAACATTCTATATATACAGAATTTTTATATGTATATATGGAAAATCCGGAAAAACTATACTATATATAATGAAAAAAACAAAAAAAATAGATGAAAATCACAAGCTCAAGCAATTTATATATAGTTATACAAAAAGATATTTAGCAAAATATAAATACATAAAATTTAAGTGCATTACCCTTGTATTTATGTACTAATTTTTTTTTTTTTTGTATATATGTACATATTTTGTCTAGTCTGTTTATATACTACTGTACCAGACCAGTACAAAATTTATCGTATATTATTTTGTAATATATATATATCACTATTTATATATATGTACGAATGAATGAATGGAGACAAATTTATCTATATATATATATATATATATTTTAGATAAATTGTAAATTTATGTAGCAAAAATGTGTTTTATTTTCTCTATAATATAAATAATCAATGATGGACCAAAACTATATTACGATGGTTGAACAGATAATTAATTTACTTTACTATAAAAATTCTTATAAATGGTAAATATATGGTTAAAAATTTATATAGAAAATATATTTTAATCATATATAAGTATACAAATGTTGCTTCCAAAGGCCAAATGTCTGTAATTGTTTAAAGAAAATCCTAATAAATGATTGTGATTTTTATACAGAGAAAAATACATGGAGGAGAATTTAGCCATATAGATACAGTTATTCTCTAAATGGTCTTTTCCTCGATTTGCCAATCCAATATCTTATTAATATATACAATTTGAAGTTGAGCCTTTTGGAAGACATTAACATAAATATTTATTTAGTCGGACAATACTGCAAATTAAAAAAAGAGGTCCAACGATTTGTTTTTTTGACAATAATATCCTTTTATATGTTGTTGAATTCGTACACGGTTTTCGAAAATAGCCAATCTATGTAATTTTGAGTCAAAAATTCAGAAATTAAAGACAAGAAGGAAAAAATAGATAATTTCTTCAGTAAATGAAACGATTTTATCAAAACAGAATCAAAATTATCTGATGTATAGATGAATATAGATTAATATAGATAATAACTTTTAAACCGGCAAAAATATATTACTTATATTATATCCTGGGGATTAATTCTATTGATAACCACCATATAATGTAAATTTTCCGGTATTTTTATACAAATATTTTATACATAAAGGATATATATATATAGTATATATGGTGATGGTGTTATATTTCGTTGATTTTTCACTATATATACATGACTATATGTTTTTCTATGTATATAAAAAAAATTCTCTATTATATATAGAAAATCACTGATGTATATATATAAAAATACATATGTTACTGTACATCATCATCGTCATTCTCATCATCAAAATACATCCTTTTCTGTAAAATAAAATATTTTTCCTCAGTATATAGTTAAAAAAAAAAATTGTATATTTATATAGAATTCTATAGAGGTACTATAATAATTTTTCATGTATAGCAACAGCATCATAAACATATATATATAGATAAAATTATTTACGATATATAATACCCCGCGATGTTTTTAAAGCATATATATATATAATAATAATAATAATCTATAGAGCAGCATCATTATAAATATGCATACATATATAATGATTTTCTGATTTTATGTATAGTATAACGAGCAACGACAACGATGCATTTATTTAGTTTAAGTGCAACTATCAACAGTAAAGTACACATATATGTATATATAGTAATCTGATAAAGTGCATATGAATGGAAATTCCATATATATATATTAGAATAAGAATTTAAATAAAATATGTTGATAAATTTGCCAGTCAGTCATTGAGTGTTTATTTTTTTTTTTTTTTGCTTTTGGTTTTCTACGATTAATAAAGAAGTACCTTAATTTAAATTAATAAACAAATTAATTCATCATCGTTTTTAAATTAACTTTTTCGAACCGAAAAATTTTCGTGCACCTATAGTGAAATTTGTATATAGTTCATTTTTTTTTTTTAATTATTGAACCAGACAAAAAAAAAAAAAGGGAAAAAGACCAGACAGACAGGCGTAGACAAAAATTTTATATATGCTACCAAACAATAAAAACAAAGCAAAACTTTAACAAAATACCTGATTTTTTTTTATATATATACATAAAAACAAATTATTAATATACAGATAACAAAATGATAAAGTTTTTTATTTAATTTGATCATTAATGAAATTGTTAAATCTATTTTTTGCTAAAATACTTATACAAAAAAAAACCCAATATTTTTCTATACAAAAATTTATATATATTTTTGAATATATCCCATCCCGTATAAAATATAATCACGTTTAACAATTCCATCATAATCGCAGTTCCTCTATATAAAAAAAAATAAAATTATCGGCGTGTGTTAATTTAATTATAAGATTAAAACTTGTGATCAATTTGTAATCAATTTGAATATATAATAATCAATATAAATAAAAACATTTAAATGTACATATTTTTTTAATAAAAAAAAAACAAAAATCCATATATACCGCTCAAACACGAATGTTATTCATCAACTATATATTTAATAGAAATATTATCGTAATTTAATTAATTTAATTTTTTTTTGATTTTTTTTGTACAAACATTTTTATTACAAAAATAAGTAAATATTTTTTTTTTTTTTTGTACTTATTAAGTGAAAACTATACGCTCAAATTTTTGCGAGAGATATAGAGAGAGATAAAGACTTTCTTGTAATATAAAATTTAAAAAATATAATATAACAATTAATTAATAATCATATAATATTTAATTTATAAAAAAAAACACTGATATATACATAAATAATAAAATAATAAAAAAATAAAATAATCAATCCACGATCGATCGATCATTACAAAAATAAATTATATATAACGCAAAAAAAATGGTTCAATTAAAATTTCAAAGTTCATTAATTGGTAAAAAGTTCTTGGTAAACAATTGGGGACCATCGTTAAGTGATTGTCTTGAAATTCAAGCAACATTTCATAAAGGTGTTGCCATCAAAGGGACATGGAAATTAGTAAGTTTTTTATTGTTATATTTTAATTTATTTTTATGAATTTATTAAAATGTATTATATAAAATTTGTGATTTTTATAAACTTGAATTATCCTTTTCATTTAAAGAACCTTTTTTTTATGTTATTTTCTATTTATATAATGTTCTGATTGTAGAATTTTTACTTTCGTATATCTAAAATATTCGATGAACATTTAATTAAAAAAATTTGTTAGTTTTAATTTGTTAAAAAAATCATTTAACTTCTTTTATCTAAAATATACCATTTCTAAAAGTTATTATAAAATAAAATAGTGTGATTCTTGGAGTCACTTCTTCACGATTGAAGTTAATCTGTACGTTTTTTTTTATACAGCGAGTATATTTTTATTTTATTATTGATAGACTTTACTTTATTTTTAACTTTAAAATGTATCATTTTGAATAATTATTAAATTTTTATTATATATAAACATAATTTTTACTTTAATTACATTTATACATAATCATAATTTCTCAATGTACAAACTATAAAATTATCATTTTTATTCATATTCCGATTATACGATTTATAAAAACCTTATATATTTAATAAAAATATTAATATGAACTTTCATATCTCTACTATACAAGTATATAAAATACAAATTGTATATAAAATACAAATTGTCATTTTTCATATATATACATTTTTCAATTTTGTAATAAAAAAAAATTGAATTCTCCAACTATATAAATATGAACTCAAAATTTCCTCCCAACATCCAAAATAAAACAGATATTTAAAAATAAAATGCATATGTTGTTGGTTCATCAACGTGTATTTAAAAGCGCATAACCTCACCGTTCTGTATATTTATTTATCCGACCTAATTTTCATTTGATTTCCAAATTATTTGTATATGTGTTTTTTTTTTCTATATAGACCTCAGAATTTCAAATGCATTAAAATGGTATATACTATAATAAAAAGAAAAATCTTTTCTCGTAATCTACCTCTATATAAATTATTATAGTATGTTTATATTAATTCGATATATTGGGTGTCTATTCAAAATATAATTCCAGAATTTGTGAACATAAATTTCAATGTAATGTTTTACGATTCAAAATACTCTTCAAGATACATTTACTTTTACAATATATACAATTGTTTTATAATAATATTAATTTATTTTGTCGTGAATAGTGAATAATATAGTAAAATAAAAATGATTTATTTTAGTACATTATATTTGATTTTTAAATAGTAAATCTTATTTTCAGAAAATTCCCCCATAATAAATTTTTGTCTATTTATTGCAGAAACAAACATTAAATAGATTTTCTATATATATATATATACTGTACGTATATAGATAGAAAATTGTATTTTATTTTTTATATTCAAATTTTTTCAGTAGTTTTGTTATATGTTTCTACAATTATAGTTAAGATATAAATACAATCGATTAAAAAATATCTAATCTGTTTATAATAAAGTATAGTGTTAGGAATTGAAAAATTTAATCGGTACAAGAGTTTTTCAGATTTAAAAACACTCAATCGGATAAACTATCAGGTGAGAAATATAACGGATGCAAAGTTAATTTTCTTTTATAAACTAATAATAGAAATTAACTCTGCATCAGAAGAATTTGGGTTAAGAAAAATCAAATATTAACTAGTTTATATTCTTTCCATGTTGGTAAAACGGTTAGTGATTAAAATTCCTATGGATCCATTCATATATATGTAAAATAAAATGAAAACCGTCTGGAAAATCGTTATGAATTTACTTCCATTGCAATGCAAACATTTTCAATATTAAATTTAATGCTGTAAAAAAACATTTCTTTTAGTTATCAGTTATTAATTTTCCATCAATTATAGTGATGGGAAATTATGAGAAAATTATATACAATTAACCTTTTGTTCATGAAAACGATAATTATAAATGGAACCAAAAATTGATTAATATTTTTCGTAATTGAACGGTAATATATATTTATAGAGTCGAGTCAATATAGTTTTTAAAAAGGAAAACCTTTTGAGAAAATTTTGATTCAATTTTTGTATAATTTTCTGCAATTATCTATTTTCCCGTTAAAATTATTATATTCAACGATTCAACTAACTATTAAAAAAAAAATATATCTACATCAATTCAACAAATATATAAATACAATTTTGTAATTCACTGTAAAAAAAAATAAGCATTACCATATTTATAAATATTATAATGAATGAACGAAAGAATGAATATATATATATATAAAAAAAAAATGATAAATATTTTATATTACTTTTTTTTTTATTAATGATATTGACTGGAAAATTGATGATATTTTGTATTTGTGTCGATTATATTCGATGATAAAACGAATAACTTGAACGATTCAATTTATTTAGTATTAGTTCCAGTATGTTTATATAAATATATAATATATACATTTATTTTGTGTTGATTTTTAAATTTGTTTTTATATACATGTGTATTATAAATGTTATTAAAATAATATATTATATTCATTCACGTTCATCGTCTTTGAATGTGTATATATTTTTTTAAAATATATGTATAATATAATTTTTATTCATAAAACATATTTTTTTTATTTTTTCTTATAACTAAAAACTTAATCACCTTTAGTTTCAGTTTTAGTTTAATACTGTATATAATAATAAAATACCTTTAGCTCTTTAACATTTAAAATTTTTTTTGTATACTTATAAGGAAAATTATTAATAAAATAAAAACCTCATACCGCGTTTGTGTATATTAAAGAAAAGAATGTCGTCGTTCGTCGTCGTTTATTGTCTAATATTTTTGTTTTTAATTTAAATATGAAAAAATAAAAATAAATATAACATAACTTTTGTGTAATTTTCATTGATTTAAATCATATTTAAAAAAAAAAAATTATATTTAAAAATACCTTGTTTTTCTATACAAATAATAAAATGTTTTAATGACAATTTTTAAAATCAAATTAAAAAAATTAAATGTCTTGTATTATTGTGTGAAGTGAATAGAAATGTATCAAAAAAATATTTGTTTATTTTAATGTGTTTTTTTTTATTTAATTTTGTAAATATTTACATTATTAAATTTATTATAAACAATAAATAATTATAAATATTATTGTAAATTT
The DNA here is from genome assembly GCA_958336335.1 of Dilophus febrilis. NCBI lineage: Eukaryota > Metazoa > Arthropoda > Insecta > Diptera > Bibionidae > Dilophus > Dilophus febrilis. The sequence goes on from OY284468.1 coordinate 39,331,356, forward strand.
TATGTAAAAAATTTTTTCAAATAAATAATGATTGATATAAATTAATTATAAAAAAAAAATATTACTATAATAATATTTAAATTGTAATTAATAATAAATACAGTTATTTATTATTAAAAAAAATTAAATAAATATTTATATATTTATGTATTTTCTATAAAGACATTTGGTATATAATAATAATTATTATTATTACTTTTAATTATCATTCAATTATTTAATGATCATAAAAATTGTTTTGTTTTGTATTCGTTCGCTAGATGTAATATCTATTTTACTTTTTTATTACGTGATTTACTCATTACGGAAATGATAGTTTTTTTTTTTATTTTTGTATGTTAATTAATTAATCCATATAAAGGCAATGAAAAGAAATACAGAATATGAGACAATATTATTATTATTATTATTACTTCATATATATGAATATGATATTACACATGCATAAATAATATATATTTATTTAAATTGATGATGATAATAGTTTTTAAAAATTACCTATTATTTATATGTGTTAAATTAAAGTTTGAACTTAAATGATGATTCATGGGGGTTTTGTTAAAGATTTAATCGGTAATTTTTTGTGTGTATTATAGACAAAACTCACAAAACTTGATTTAAAAAACACACAAAAATGTCAAGAACATTATTTTTTATTGTTTTTAAAAGCATCACACATTTAACATTGAAGATGTGCTAATCTTTTACAATAATAAATTATATTCATTTAAAAAATGCAATAATTTTTACCTCGAAATATATTAAGAACTAACTAAATTTGTTGAAATTATTCAAATTTATTTAAAAAAATATTATTAAAAACATTCCATTAACGTTTTCTATTTATAAATAATTATATAATAAAAATTATCACTTCAAAAAATTCAATAATTTTAATAATTATATCCCCGAGATATGATCCACGTATTATTCCCAATTACATATTTGTATATATAATTTTAAAGAAATTAAGCTTTCTCATACAATGGGTGAGTGTGTTATAAAAAGATTAATGAACTTTTTAAAATAAATGGTTTTTTTTTGTATTTTTTTATTATATTTAGGTATTGTAAATTTCGATAACAAAAATATTAATTACAAAAAAAAAAACAAAAAAAAAACAGAAAAAAATTAAATATAAGGAATATTTATTTCGAAACAGGTTTTTTGATAATTACATTAAATTCATCTATTTTTTTTTTTTTTTTTGTAATATAATTTTGCGTTTTGAACCACATTCTGTAAATAATAATAATAATAATAATGTAATAACTTGTTACATTATAATTATACTTACCTTTTGCTTTTATATATATAGATATTATGAGAGGTGTGTTTGGAAAAAATTCTTTTAAAATTCCATATAAAATTATATTATCTCTATATTTATCGATTGAATATATACAAAAATATACAAATATTTTGATGAAAGTATATAAGAATAAGTCTGTCTTTTTGTCTGTCGGAGTGATTTCAAAATCCATTTCTTTCATTAACAGATTATGAAGATATTTCTAAATTATATGCGCATTATAATTATAAATTTAAAAAAAAAATCAAACAAATTTATCGTAATAATTTGATATGATTTTCTTACATATTGAAAGAAATTACACGAATGTTTTCAAGGAAATTATTTACAAATCGTATACAAACAAATGAAATTTACCTTTTTTTTACCTATATGTTTATAATTTGAAATGAAATTCCAATATATATTCTATTACTACACGATACGATCGATATATTAGGTTGTCTAAAAAGTATTGATAATTTTTTTTACAAAATTCAAACGATTTTTTTATATATTTCAAATGAACGTTATTAAACCAAATATGCCGCCGTTTTGATCGATGACCCTTTGCCATTTTTCTGGTAAAGACATTATCCCATCACTGTAGAACTTCTGTGTTTTCTGGGCAAAAAACTGATCCAAGTGCATTTTGCAGTCCTCTGCGGAATTTAATTTTAAACCATTAAGGGAGTTCTACAGAGACCGGAACAAATGATAATCTGAAGGTGCAAGGTCCGGGCTATATGGTGGATGCATTAAAACTTCCCAGCCAAACTCTCTCAGTTTCTGCCGAGTCATTAAAAGATGTGTGTGGTCTGGCGTTGTCATGATGGAACACAACACCCTTTCGATTGATTAATTCTGGACGTTTTTTTTTAATCTCGTGCTTCAATCTTGTTAATTGTTGACAATAGAGATCGGAATCAATGGTTTGACCGGGTGCTAGTAATTCATAATGAACGATTCCTTTCCAATCCCACCAAACAGACAGCATTACCTTTCTTGGTGTTAATCCAGGTTTTGCTACTGTTTTAGGAGCTTCACCCTTCTTGGACCACGATCTTTTTCGTACATTATTATCGTATGTGATCCATTTTTCATCACCTGTAATCATTCGCTTTAAAAATGACTCGATTTCGTTCCTTTTAAACAGCGTTTCGCAAATGGAAATTCGGTTCATTAAATTGTTTTGTGTTAATTCATGTGGTACCCAAACATCGAGCTTTTTCTTGTGTCCAGCCTTTGTCAAATGGTTTAAAACTGTTTGGTGATGGATGTTTAGTTCTTTAGCGATATCATGACTGCTTACGTGTCGATTTTCTTCAATTTTTGATATGATTTCATCGACTTTTTCAGTGATTGGTCGACCAGAACGAGGTGCATCTTTGACATCAAAATTACCGGAACGAAATCGAGCAAACCATCTATAGGCTGTTAATTTTGATAAAGTTCCTTCACCGTAAACTGCACAAATTTGTTCATGTGCCTGCGTTGCATTTTCACCTTTTTCATCATAAAATTGTAAAATGTATCGAATTTTTTCACTAATTTCGCTCATCTTTAATGCACTACAACTTTTAAATGACTAAATTATCAATACTTTTTCGACAACCTAATATATTCAAATATCTTCAAATATATTTAACTATATAGAATTTATATTTTTATATGATGGTATACACACCTCTAGCATATATTATTATTATTTTTAACTCAGACAAAGTTATTCTGTATATTTGTCATCTGCATATATTATTGCTATGAAGATTCTCGTGGTCGTTTAAATTTTTTATATTAAATATTTACCATCAGTATAAATATAAAGTTTTTTTATTGTTAACTTATTCTTTATTTTTCATTTATAGAAATGTATGTATATGTATATAAAATACGTAAAATATATATAAGATATTCAATATTTAAAGTTATCTATATAAATAGATACAAATAAAAACCGCCTTATGTAGTATTTTTTTTTTTTTACAAATAGAAAAGATTATAATTAAAATTAAAAATTCACAAACATTATATATATATATATATTATTTTAATCAATATTGTATATATATATTTTAATTTATAAAAAGATAATAAATGATTAATCGCAGTTTTTCTGTTCCATAAAAAGTGTAATATAAAAATAAAGTGGTATTATAAATTTATTTATTCGCAATATTTGCATGTGTTTTACAGAAAAAAAACAGTATATTCAACTATGGTGGTGTAGTGGATATTTTGCGAATAATACGGAGAATGCGAAGACCACAAATCTTAAAGATATATTATTTTGTATAATGACGTAATTTATATATTTATTTATATATTTTTTAAGATATGTATTATATATTGGATATATACATATATTGGCAAAAAAAAAAGAAAAAAAAGTGAGATCATATTCTCACATTTATATAATCCCGTTTTTAGTTTTAGCAACAAAAACAAAATAATATAATTGCATGTTTTTTATTACATGTTTAAATATGGTCAATAATATCAGGATCGTTTATCCAGTTTTCTTTACATCAGCCCTTAATTTGTATATATATATATATAAACTCAAATTTGAAGCGCTTTTCTATATGGTCCTGCTTTGCGATATCTAACAGTTGATCATTACATTTTGTACAAAAAACATTTAGACTTTTTTTAAGGATAAAACCAACATTTTTCATATATAACGTTTGAAGCTATATTTATTGAAAATCGAGGATGAAATCAACTGTCACCACTTTTTTATTGATCACCCTAAACCCACCATCACCAATATTTTAAAAAATAAAATATACCGTATATCATTTATTTACATTTATTATTATGATTGTTTTTTGTTTTTTTTTTGTTTTTAAGATTAACCAAATGTTGGTTGTTGTTTGGTTTTTAGTGTCTTTTTTTTCTCTTTTTTAATAAATATCTCGCACATATGCTTACAATTAGTATATCTTTTTATGTCGCGTTATATACCCATTTTATAATTATCTATTAAATCATTTATGATGCATGCGGTTCAGATATAACCTTATTTTGTATATATACATTCATTCGTTCAATATAAAATATCAATTAATCTTATATTGATTAAATTTTATTATATATATATATTGTTCACAATTGATCAGTTTTTCCTATATGCATAGTATAAATAATAGAGTTTTGAAAAAAAAAATAAAAATAATTGTTATCAAATTACAATACAAATAATATTACGATTCTTGTTCAATTTTGCGACATTAATAAAAAAAAATTTTATAAAAGTGTATAATAAAATTATAATATTGTGTTTTTATAATAATAAAATAATAATTATTATTATTACCATAATAATAATAATAAATGTAATTTATAATAAAAAAATTAAATTTATTTATGGTTTAATTTGATTAATATAAATAAATAAATAATATAATTTTTCTTTATAAAATTAAAAATATTTTCAATGAATCATATATATTATACGAATATAAATTAATGTGAGAATATTTATTTCTTTATTATTTTTTTTGCTGAATAAAATTGTGTGATTGTCTGTGACTTAAGACATCAAAAAAAAAAATTATAATATTATTATTAATAGACTTTGTATATTTATATTAATAATATAGTTATAGCAATGTTGATTGATATCAATATCGCGTAAGCGTTATATATATATGTTTAGTTTAGAGACACAAAAAATAAACAAAAGTGAAAGTTGCATTGATTACAAAATTTGTATATACGCATATTGCAAAAAAAAAAAAATTAGATTTGATTTTGGATGAGTGATTATTATGTGATATTATTATTATTACTTAATTGATTATGTATACATATTAACTATGTGCTAATAATAATCTCGTTTGTAAATATTTTTTTATAATAAAAAAATAATATCTTAATAAATAATTATTAGTGTAGTGAATTGATCCAAAAGTCATTTCATTATTTGTTATTTTTTTCAATATGAATTTGTTTTTTGTTTTAGTCTTCCATCTCCATAATTGAATTATAATATATACTTTGAATGTTTTGGCTAATAACAAAGTATTGAATCATTTTTTATTTAAATTAAGGTTTTGCAAGAACTTATAAATATATATAAGATTTATATAGAGATTTATATATAAAAACATTTCTTTATTAAATTCATTTTGATGTATTGTGATTCGCACACAATTGATTGATGAATAACAAAAATTGCTTATTTTTATTTTTAACAACATCACGAAAAAATCTTTTTTTTAATTTACCAAAAATAAAGAGTTCAAAATTGTCTATATCCAAACAGTATTATAATTTTTAAATATTTTTAAAGTTCTTGTAATAAATCCCTTTTGTATATTCCGTCTTCATGGTTAAAATTAAATATTCATGCGATACTTTTAAGGGTAAATACTATATGAAAAAAAATATGTATTACATTTTTATGATGAATTAAAAGGTTTTCAGAGTACCTAAAAATACCAAAGAATATACGGTCGATGACACAATTTAATTTTATTTTTGGTTATAATGACATCAATTTATTATTATATATGCGAGATTACTTAAAAAAAAAAACATTTTTATATATTTATGTAAGTGAATTCCATTGCTAAAAAATAATTTACTAAATAAATATATTTGTAAAAAAAAAACAAAACATCTGCTGTTGAAATTCATTTATTTACTTATATATAGAATTTTTCATTTGAGGAAATTTTAATATATTTGTTTTTTTTTGATATCCAAATAATGAATTTATTAGGGATTTATTCAATTTAATCAATTTTTTTTGTTGTGTAATTTATCTATCGAAGGAAAAGTAGAAAATATTGCGCAAAAATCAAGAATTAAACGATAATTTCCCAATTATTTTATGAAAAACGCAATTAATTGGAAAATTTTCTATTTATTAAAATTGTATTAATTCTCTGAATTGATTATATAATATCGATAGAGATTTTAATATAGAAATTGTAAAAAAAAACAACTTTTTTCTTGAACTTCCAAGATTTAGTTTTTTTTATGATGTTATTATTTTACCTTTAACGCAATACTTTTTGTTCCCAACGTATTTATCCATTAATTTTTATTGTAGAAAATTCTCAAAAATATAAATTTGTGTTATAAAATTAAAAAAAAAACCTCTCTAAATTATTTTTTATAAAATTCTTTGTATTATTATAAAATTAACAAGAATTTATATCCTTTCCAGTCCGTTTTTTTTATTAAACCTACTGTATACAGTCGACACAACAATATATATATAATTTAGAAAACGAAAAACGAAAAAAAAACACAACAAATTAAAAGAATTACGTCAACATCTTTTTGCATTTGCACAACAAATAATTTTAATACAAAAAAAGAAAGAAAGAAAAAAAATATATGAATGCAAAACAATTTTTAAAATAAACACTCACCTTATCTTTATAATTTTATATGCATATATATATATATTTTTTTAAAATAATATTATCGTAATGAATGATAATATAAATATTTTTAACAACGTTATTTGTTTTTTATACGTTGTTTATTTTTATTTTATGAATATATAATAATAATAATAATAATTGTATTTAATAATCAATCATTTATTTATTGGATTGTTTATACTTTTGAATAGGTAATTTTATTATAGGGTTAATAAAATTCATTACTAATATTTTTTTTTTTGAAAATTTTTCCACAAACTTTAACCCCGTATAATGCGCGATTAATTTTTTTATATAAATATCTGTTTAATTTTATTTTTAAACCACTTCATGTATTGAATTAGATTATCATATTGGACTTTTCAATGTATAATAGACAGGAATCAATAAAATGAGTTTTTTTATTTTTCGTGTTAATCGAATTATGATTAATTATATATCATTATCAATCTGACATTTTTTTATATACCATACATGTTATAGATTTTCAATACCGATTTTTGTTTAACACAAGCTATATGTAGTTTTCAAAACAATCTGAATCGTATTTTGATAACCCTATATTGTCATTTTCCTCTCACAGTCACAGTCAATTTTAATTGGAATAAATAACTTATATCTATTTATATAACAATTTTGTATTATCAGTTGTGTCGATACTTCAATATCGATATGATAAAAAAAAAAGAAAATCAATATATATATATATCTACTTGATAATAATATGCGAATGTGCAAATATTATTTATATTTATTCATTTAATATAGTATCAATATCAATAGTATATTTTATTTTTAATGAAATACCTTATATTATTTATTATACTCTATTGGATTTATAATTGTGTTGAGAAATTGTTTTACGTGACATATCAATTTATTGTGAATTGATATTTATATTAAAATAGAAAAGAGTATGTATTTTGTAAAATGTGAATTGAAGAAATACATCTATTTCTTTAAAAAAAATTTAATTATTATCAATATCGTTTGATTTGATAATATTAAGAACATTTTTTTTGTTTCACATTGAAATATTTGTAGATAAGATTCCATTCATAATGGACTTTTGAATTCTTATTATGCTTTAAAAAAACATTTCTAAAAAATGAGATTGTTAGAGATTGTTTTTAGTATTGTCATAAGTTCGCAGTATTTCGCAAAATCGAAACACATTTTGGATCATAATAATATATATACGAATACTCGTATTTATGTAATATGTATATATATTATTGATATCAATAACACAACCTGAACCAAATAGTATAATAACTATTATATAACCGTATAGCAAAAAGTATAACTTTACCTATTACTGAAAATATCTATATAATAAAAGGTTGTTTACGTATATATGCGAAATTATATGGAAAACCAATGTATATATTCCATTGAATATGTATTATAACGTATGTGTAAATATTAAATATTTATGTGTAAATATTAAATATTTTTTTATTATAATATATATTATTACATAGTACTTGCACAAACACCGTGCTGTTAGTTGTAAATATTCTTGTTTTATTATTTCAATTGGATTTTTTGAAAACAAATTATTTATAAAATAAACCTCTATATATAGAAAAATTCTCATATTAATATCAAAATATTAATATTAAATTGTGTATATATTAAAAAAAAATATTATCACATGTGGTCTAATAACCAACGAAAAAAATAAAAATATTATAGTTATACAACCAAATTTGCAAGTTTAATCCAAGTGTTGAATGAAAAAAATAAATAAGTTTCTAGATATAGTATAATGCGTTCATTAAAGTTACATTTATTTTTATATTATATGTATAATTTGTGTGTGTGTGTATTTTTTTTAAAAGTATAAGTGCGAAAAATTAAATTTTAATCAAAATTTCTATATAACAGCAATTTACGTACTTATTAATTAAAATTTTGATTTAAAAACATATATACACTATGGTTGAATTATACAATTTTAATCTAACAAGTTTTTTTTCTTTTTTCATAAAATACATACGTTTTTACACAAAAAATAAATAAATAAAAACAATTTTCTGTTATCTTATCGCCTTTATATTATTATTATTATATTGTATTATTTTAATGAGTATATTTTTTGAAGGCAAAACCAAATTTAATGTAAACCAATTTATAAGAATTTTACTTATTAAAATATTCGTTTGATTCTCTATATATGAATATAGTGTTTAATATTTTTTATAGTTTATCACATTTTATATTGAGGTGTATTAAATAACCAAAAAAAAAAAATAATTAATAATTAATTAAATATCAATCATTATATATTTTGTTAAATTTATATTAAATATACAGTCATTTAAAATTAAACTGAAAAGAAAAAACAATTTGTTAATTAAAAATCAAAATGGAAGAAAATGTAAAAATACCAAAAAATAATATAAATAGTGAAATTATCCATAATAATAATAATAATAATAATAATCATATAGATTATAGTGATGATGAAATAAAAAAATCACATCATCACATTAATATTAATGATAATAATCAAAGTGATATTAACGATGATGGTGATTATGGTACAAGTAGCAGTAACAGCAGTACAGATGATAAAAAAAAATCAATCATAAGAAATAGTGATGATGATGATCGTGATGACGATGATGCTGATGATGGTAATGAAGAAGAATTTGATTTTAGTTCAAGTGATTTAGAGGATTCATCGTCAAATGATGATGATGATGATGATGAACCCAAAGAAAATCAAAATCACATTGATGATCAAATTATTACCGATAATGATAATGTTAAATGTATTACATTAACAACTACAACAACAACAACAACATCAACATCAACAACAATAATTGATAATAATAATTCAATAAATGACAATAAAAATTGTGATAATCAAAATACCAAAAAAATTAAAAATAATACATCCATTACAATAATTAATTATAATGATAATAATAGTGAGATTTTAAATGATAAATTAAATGAAGATGAACAAACAACAATAGAGGATTCAGAAAATAATAATAAAATCATCAGTCATCATGAATCAGAAGCTACAGCATTATCACAAATCGATCCTATGGAAACGTTACAAATAATACATAAAGAAAATAATCAATTAATTCATGATGAAAGTGTTAATTGTACTGAAGCACTAAATACATCAATTATTAATCGTACCAATGATAATAATAATGTCGGCAGCATTGTTAATTTAAATTCTAATAATCCAAGTGATTTAATAAATATTAAAAATAATCATAATGATATAAATAATCATAATAATATTAATAATAACAATAATAATAGTGATGATGTTATTGGTAATGGACCTCGTAATCGTTCACAACAACATGGAACAACGCCGAACACCGATGATGATCATTTAAGTGATCAAGATGAAGTTATTGTAAATTATCTTGAATTATCTAATGAAATAGTAGGTGTTTTTAATTTTCCAATTATTTTTTTCTTTTATATATTAAAATTATAATAATTATATTGTATTGTACTATATAATAATTATTTTTATTGTAATATTCATTCGCATTCAATCATCATAAATATGATTTTACAATAGAAATATTATATAGGGGTTTTTTTGTTCTTTTAAGTATATATTTTGCGTTATTAAGTTTATGATAAATATTCGCGGTGAAGGTTTTATTTTATTTCTTTTTTATGTAATATATAAGACTATAATTTTATCGCAGAATCTTTATTGATTCATTATTATTATATATTTTTAAGATGTTTTTTTTGTAATGCCAAAAAATGCTAAGAAAATGTGTTTGTTTGTATGTCTATTTTTATTGCAATTATAAATTAGAAATCATTAAATTGGTTTGTTTATGACAGAATTTGACAGAATTGACTAAAACTGTTAAAATATAACCAGGAAAAAACTACTGAATATTAGGGATAAAATAAATAAGGAATTTCAGTTGTCTTTCATCGGGAATGAATTCTTTTTTCTTTTAACTATAGAATTTTAATTGGCGATTATTAAAACTATAAGACATTTGAAAATCCAAATTTTTTTTTTGCTTTAAAATTCTGCCGGTAAAGTGAATTATTTTAAAAAAAACTTGATGATTTATCCTAAATTCTAATGAATTATTTATTAATTTACTATCGCGAATACGAAATTTTTATATATTGTATATAGATTATTGTATATAAAACTATATTTAATGAATTAAATTTTTTATATATACATAAAATAGTGGAATTATTTCGTAAATATCGTTTTTATATAGACAAAACGGATGATTAACCTAAATATATAATATCAATATATATATATATGTTTAGAATATATGTATATCTGCGATGACATCGTTTTACCAAATAATTTAATCTTATTACTATTATATCTATACTATATTTATATCATATTATAGACACCGCATGTACAATAAAAAAAAAGTCATATTATAATAAAATCGATATCTTCTTCGTATATTTAAATGTGTGGTAAATTATGAACTTATATTATTATTGTATAGTTTATGTGTAACCGTCGCCGTCGTATTTATTTTTTTTTTTGTGTTTAACTTGAGTCAGATATCTGCCAGAATATATGTCAGAAACTTTAAAAAAAAATAGTGACGTGATCAATTGACAAATAATAATAATTATTATTAATTTTTATACCTTTATAATTTTAACAGGTATATTTACCAATGAATCATTTTTTATCGAGGAAATCTAAAAAAACAAATCTTATTGAATTCAATTATGGAAATACTTAGAAAAAAATAATTAATTTCAACAACAAACATAAAATAATCATTTATTTATATTGTAAATCAAGTGGTTTCGCGCTTAATTCGGAATAATAGCTTACCATTTTTAATTGTAATTACTTTGAATATATAAAACTTTTTTAATTTAATAAGAAATTAAAGTTTTAAAAGTCATTGATTGAAAATCTAATATTCTTTTATAGCTTTTATATTCGATCTGTTTCCCATATGAAGATTTTTTTTTACATTATTTGAATTCTTTACAAGATTAAATTACTGATAAAATTCAAACATACGAGTTTAAATTCTAAATTTAATATACAAATAATTAATCATTCTGCATTTTCATTGATAAGAAATTCTATAATAATTATATAGAATGTCGGTTAACAAAGTAAAAAAAAAAAACTATAAAATTATATATATTCATTGATAGTTCCATACGATCCATATTATATTAAAACATTTTCATTACCAAGAAAAAGAAAATTGTTTTTCCAAAAATATTAATATTTTCTGTGCGCGATTTCACAACACAAATAAAATCGGAAACTTTATTTATTTTTTTTATTAATAACTCAACGCACCTCGTCAACTTAATATTATTTACCTCATATATATCAATATCATTCCTAAATAAAAAATAAAAAGATATATCAAAAAGATATCAAACACATAAATAAAATCGATAAGTTATAATTCCATCATCATCATCATCATCATCAGCAGAGTGTTTGTAAATTCTAATGATGATTAAATTCTTTTGGTATTATTAATACCAAATAAATGATAAGAAAAATTAAAAAAAAAATATTTATCTTTTATATAAAAAAAAAAAAGAAAAAACGCAATGTTTTTTTAATTTTTGGTATTTGATAACGCATAAATCCACTATATATATTTTTGCCTTTTTTTGTAATTTTTATTTAATTTTAATAATATTTTTTATGTTGTTAGTGAAACAAATAAACAACAAAAAATAATATTATTACATATTTATAAATCATATAAAAAAAAAATTGTATAATTTATAAAACTATTTATATATCTGTATATTTATTGTTGTGATAAAATTTTAATTAAAAACTTAAAGTGTGTGTTTTTAAAAAAACTTTTCTTATTTTTTTCATGTGCTTTAGTTTTTTTGGTTTTTAAATCAAATATTATCAATTATTTTAAAATCTATAGCTTTATTCTTGAAAATAATGATTTTATTTATAAAAATTTAATCTATATCTTTCTTTTTTCATTTCTTTCTTTTCTATTTTGTGTGTTGATTCATAATAAAAAATAGGCTGAAGCAAGATTAGCACAAAGACGACAGGCAAGAGCAGAAGCACGTGAAATTCGGATGCGAGAATTGGAACGTCAACAAAAAGAACAAGAACAAAATGCTGATCGTGTATTTGATATGCAAACAGCTGCCGGTATTGATCCAATAGCAAGAACAAGATTAGTGACTGGTAGTGGCATTGGTACCGTTGGTATTTTACGTGGTAATTCAATGTCGTCACGTCGTAGCAGTGAAGATTCATTGGAAGAGGAAGGACGAAGTTTACGTGATATTCGACACGAGCTTAAGGTATGTATGTATTATATATATTCTATTGGGTAAAAAATAAAAAATAAAAATTATATTGAGGTATATAACAAATTAAATAAAGTATAATGAATGAAAATTAAGAAAAAATGTTTATATTTGTATGCTGCAGGATGTTGAAGAACGTTTTCGTAAGGCAATGATAGCAAATGCTCAATTGGATAATGAACGGGCTTCACAATCATATCAAATACAATCGTTAAAAGATAAACTGGAGGAAATCGAAGAGGAAAATGCACAATTACAACGTGAACATAGAAATAAATGCCGTGATCATGATGCATTAAAACGAAATAATGATAAATTAAATGATGATTTAAAATTAGTACAGGGACAATTAAATGAACGAGATACATTAATAGCCGAACAAGGTTTAACAATAATTATTGTTGAAAATGATGATGGTACAGATGCAAAACGTGTTCTAGTCAGTGTTGAAAATGCACAATTATTAGATTCTGTTCAAGGATCATTAGGTATTATTTAGAAACATAAAAAAAAAAATAGAATATCTAAATATAAATTTTTTAATTATTTATTTTATTTTTAAATATAGATGTTCGACTTAAGAAAATTTCACAAGAAAATCAATCATTAAAAAATGAAATACAACAATTACATCAACAAATTATTGATTTAAGAACACAACGAAAATCAGGATCAGTAAATGGTCCATTAGGTGATGATGATCTTGAAGATGCACAAAGTTAGTTTTATTTATTTTATTGTTTTTTTTTTTCTTTTGTTATTCTAGTGACATTGTTTAGATATAATATACATGTTTTTTTTTGTTTTATTTATAATAATGCATGTTGTTTATTTAAATATTATTCATTAATAGTATAATAGGTGGTTTCTTATTTAATTATTTTACACAAATTAATTCTGGTTTTTTTTGATAAATCTCTAATGAATCTGTTGATTATCCAAATGGAAAGAAATGTTTAGAGTTAAAACAAAATTGTTATTTGAAATATTCGGTATTTTAAAAGGTTTTGATAGGGAATCTCTATACAGTAAATAATAAAAATTAGTTACCTATACATTATTATAGTTATCACAAATGTCAAACCTCTAAAATTATAAACTTTTTTATTTATTTAAAAATCAATTCTATAACATATTTTTTATCTATCGACATATTCACTGCACACAATTAATAATAATAATAATATTTCCATTAGATTATCGTAAAACATTATTAATAACAATTTTAGTTAGTTAGAATTACCGTCTATTAATCATAATTAATTAAAATTTAACGTGAATACTTAATATTTATATATATATATATAAAAAAATATAATCCCAATTTGTTATAGGAGAAGCCAATAAATTAATAGCTGAGTATAAATATAAATTACAAAAATCAGAACAAGAAATAGCTAGTTTACAGGCAAGTTTAGCCCGTTCAGAAACACAAGTGATTCGATATAAAAGTACATCAGATGCAGCCGAAAAATCAGAATCTGAATTGAAAATTGAACGAAGGAAATTACAAAGAGAGGTATAATTTATTTATTTTTTTTTTTGATTTTACAATAATTTATATTTTTTATTAGTCACATTTTTTTTTACTTTGAAAATATTATTATAATTTTTTTTTATCAATTGTTGATGTTGTTGTTGTTGGGGGATTATTTTTTGGTAAAAATGTGATGATTCGGTGCAAATATTTAAAATAAAAAAATAATTTTTTATAAATAAATATTATATTTTCAGTCTTTAAATTTTATTTACATTTGGGACGAATGTCATCTTCAATAGATCAGAAAATTTACTATACTATATTTTGAATTTAAAGAAAATGTAATTAGTTGTTGGTTTCGGTTTTGTGAGTTACATTATTTTGCTTGTTTCGTGTGTTTGTTTTTCTGAAGTGAATCCGTCGATTTTGTGTCCATTTCCTTATATATCCTTATATAAAATTGATAATAAATTTCCATTTTTATTCATTTTTTTTTTCTTTGATACATCAATAAATTGTAATTCATATTTTCATTTTCATCATTTTTGAATTACCACTTAAGTTCGAGATAAAAATAATCATAAAACCAAAAATGTTATTGATAAAGTAGTTTATAATTTAAATTTTTCATGTAAATAACTGCAAGTCCATGATTTTTGTTAAAATGTTAATTAAATTTAAGTGTATTTATTAAAAATGTATTAATGGGTTTTTTTTTTTGTTCAATTTAGAATCGTGAAATGATGGAAAGACTAGAAGAATTGGAAACAGCAAATAATCATTTATTAAAACGATTGGATAAGTTAAAAAATGCAAAAAGTGCATTACTTAAAGATCTCTGACCTACAACAAATCTATTTAAATGATGATGATCATCAAAAATAAGAAAGAAATTTATAATCGTATATGTATCACAATGTCGGCGCGGGTGTAAACAAATATAATATATTAAATAATTAATTTAAATATACAATAGAAAAACAACACACACACACACAATTATTTATTTGTAAAAAAAAATAAATAACTTTACCATCATTTAATTATAATTATTTTCATTTATCATGTCACAGCAAATCAATCGATTGTTTGATTTTGCTATTATCACCCATCCTCCATCTCCTCACCATCACGATCACCTCATCATCATTAAAAGTATTTTACTTCTTCCTTTTATTAGAATGACAAAAAAAAAAAAAATAATTGTTTTTTGTTTTTTAATTCACAAAATGATTGCGTAAAATATTTTATTTTTAATTTGTATTATTTTGTAAAAACTCATAAAAAAAAAGAAATGTTTAAGATAAAAAAAAACGACTCTATACGCAGAAAATTACAAATATAAATAAATTGATTTGTATAAAAAAAATAAATAAAAATGATGTAAAAAAATATATATTTAAAATAAATATATTTTAAAATCAAAAAATAATTATTACAATATATATATCTGAATATCTGAATACTAGCAAAATATCTGAATGTCCCCCATTGTTTATTGTCGAATAAAATTAAAATATTATTATATATATAGTTTACAATAAATTAGTTTCATGTTGTGTATAATAGCTTCAAATAAAAATAATAAATATATAATAATAATAAATAATTATATGATAACAAAATAATAATTATAAAAAATAAAAAAAATAATGATAAAACAAAATGTATAGAAAAAAAAAATAACGCCATATTTTTTATTATACCTATTTTTTATTAGACTAAAAATACCAATTTAAAAAATTAAAAGATATAGAAAGTGTTTTTGTAATATCAATAAAATAAAACAATCAATAAAAAAAATTTATATCATTTCAATTTTATTTTTATATATTATTCTGTTCATTTTTCATTAAATTATTTATTTTTTATGGCAACATTTCTTTTTGGTTATATTAAAATTAATATAAAAAATTTGGATTTTTTATTTTGTGCGAGTGTTTTTTTTTTATTATACATACAAAAAATTTTCGTTATTTATTTATTGTATAATTATTTTTACTTATATTATCATTATATTAATTAATTAATAATAATATTTTATTATTTTTTTTTCTTTGATGCAATGCGATTTTGTTTGTATGTTTGTTTTTTTTTTTTGTTATTTAAATTAATAAATTATTTTTTTTTCGTTTGTTTAATTAAAAAAAATGTATTTTAAAAAATATGAATATATAAACAACAAAAAACTTATTAAAAATTAAGATCAACCAGCAATTGTACATTTTGACAAAATCTACATATAAATATATATATATATAATTAAATTAATTATAAACATTTTAAGATGAGATTTCCCTAGTTTTTTTTTTTTGTTTAATAAAAATATATTTATATTTATATAAACGAGAAATAAAATAAAAATGAAATTAAACTATATTATACTTCTAAAAATACTTTAAAAAATACAAAAATAAAATAAATTATGTTTGAATAATAGAAAAATAAAAAATATAAACAGAAAAATATATAAAATACTTAAAAAAAAAAAATAAATAAATAAATATTAATTGGTAATTTGTTTTTAATAATTGATATAGTGATTTTCTTAATACAAAATTATACATATGATAAGGGAAAATGATGAATTACGTAGATAAAATACCTAGAAAATATCATGATTTAGTTTCTCATTGGATCATTAATGATAAATATAAATTGGAAGCAATCCCAAGACCAAAAAAAATCTTGTTTTTTTAATATAAAGTAATTTTAAACCACAAATTTTTGGTATCCTAATATATGAGATGACCAACAGGGAATTAATAATAGATCAGTTTAAGAATAAATAACCCTTGAGATTGATCTGTGTTTTAAATATATTCTTTTTTTAATTTTACATATGATCCTGTGAATATACTAGCAATTCTTCCAAAATATTCAAATTATTCTACCTTAACTATATTTTCATGATTTATTATAATTGCCTTCATCAAGGCATAAAAAATTATATTATTAAAATCAAATTAATGTAAATTCACCAGTAATTATACAGGTAAATAAGTCAATAAAAATAATTATATAGATAATTTAATGTAATGAGATAATATAAGTGGAAAAATATTCAGATGTTCAACAATTTTCATGTCAAATTTTATCTAAAAATATATATAATTTACATTGCAAATACGAAAATGTGCTATCCACCAAATGCATTGATTGTAAAATAAATTGAGTATAAAAATTGAATTTTAAAAGAAAAATTGGAGGAGAAATGATTGAGTGAATAAAATTTTTTATTGAACTACGAAGAGAGGGAGGGTATTCAAAATGGAAACTATATATACTTTTCAACCTCCATATAGGAAAATTCTTGTGAGGTTTTCTTTGGTTTTTCTTGGGTTTTTCTTTTTTTTTCAATACAATGAATGAATGCATAACTGGAAGTTAATGAGATTGCATGGAATTTTACGACGGAGAAATTATTATTTAATAATATAAAAAAAATGCAAATTTATTTTTCCTTTTTCGTCACATTGTTTTTGTGTGCGTGTGTAATAATGAATATATTTATATATATACATTCATAGTATATATATATATGCATTCATAGTTATTTATTATTTTATTTTTGTTAATTATATTTTATTTTTATTATTTCTTTATTTTTTTTTTCGATCGCAATAAGTTTTAAATTGTTTTCGAATATAGACGTGTGTATTTATTCTTTTTTTTTTTTTTTAATTTTTTTTTCTATTTTGTTTTTAATTATAAATACAAATTGTTTTATTTTTTTTTAATTTTATTTTATATATATATATATATATATATATTGCATTGTCATCATTCGTATTACATTTTTAATTGTATTTAATTTCTTTTTAAAAACCAAATTAAATAAAAAAGTGTGTGAACGAACGAACGAATTCATTATTATATTGTGTGCGTAAAATTAAATTATATATCTATATATATACAAATGTTTAATAACAAAAAAAAATACAATATAAAGTGATATTTTGCATAGATTTTGTTGTTGTAGTTTAATTTTTGGATTTTTTTTTATTTTTTCATTAATCGTAATTTTAGTTGGAAGCACTACTTGTTTTAAATCTCGTCGTTTATGTGACGTGGTGTTTTTAATTTAATCATAAAATCATAAAAAACAACTTATTTATTTCTTGTTTAAGAAAGTTTCCATACATATATATATATATATATATAAAAAAATATAGCAGTAGCAGATTAAACATATATTTTTTTTAGTGTTATACATTTTTTAAATTATCACCAAATTATTGGTTTAGTTTTTTTTTATATATAAAGAAATATATATATATTTTTTTTAGATAAATTATAATACAAGTAAGTGCAAGAAATATATATCAATAAAATAATTATTTAATTTAATTTTAATTAATTTTTTAGTTTTTCCAATTGTTCTCAATTGAGTTTTTGTTGTTTTGTTGCGTAAAAAAAAACAACAAATATTATTTTATAGGTGTGTGTGTGTGGGATTGAGAAAAACATCATTTTTGTTGTTGTAATTTTATTATTGTGATCACATTGTGAATGGGTCATCATAATGGTATTTTATATTTAAGAATTTCTTATCAATCTATTTGTTGGTGTGGTGTTTGTGATTGAATATTGAACTACAGTATTTATTCCATTTGTTTATTTTTTTGTTTATGTTTTGTTTTGATATAAAAATAGGGTTTTAGTTTTTGATTGTTGACTGTTGACCGTTGTTGTATTTCTCACATAGGTACAATCAATTAAGATTATTTATATAGTGTACATTATAGATCTTTTCCGGTCATCATAATATCATTCTTTAATTGAATTTAGATATTTTGAAATATTTCTTGTTTCAAATCAATTTAGAAATAATTTTATCTTAATGTAGTTTACAAAACCAGACAGAAAATATTCCGAATTCGTAAAGATTTCATTATATGTATGTTTTTTTTTTTTTTAAAGAATATTTTCGGAATTATATAATAACCAAAAATCATTTATCTGCATTTAACCATTTTGAAAAAAGTAATCGTTATAGAACCGTAAAGTCTCTATAGAACTATAGTAGTAAAATAGATTTTGTTATGAAAAAACAAAAAGATATCCTACGATTTACGACATGTTCTATTAATTATTCAAATTTGAACTTTATAATAATATAATACAAAATATTGAATTAATTTAGAGATTAATAAACGCAAAAGACTCAAACCGAAAGTGTTTAACTAATTTTTGTGATTTAAAATTATTTTTATGATGATTTCATAGACTTTTTCTTTACATTAAATTACGAAACAGCATAAATTCAAATAAATGTTCAATTCAATAAAAGAAAAAAAAAAACTTTGATATACCTTTTTAAATCATATATATTTATATTAGTAAAAAAAAATCAACACTTGGCCTATGTAAATAGAAATATAAATAAAACTATATTTTAAGTGTATAAGAGCTGCGATATAACAAATAAAACGGTGTTGTTTTGATTATTTTATGCAATCGCAGTTGTAAGTTATTTTATATTGTGCATATTTTACTATCAGGATTAGTATACTACATATTAGATAGACCAGGTAGACATAAAAAATTAAAAATAATAAATATCATATGCCATCATAATCATATTATAATTTGTTGATAAGATAATGGATATTTGATATTATAGAAATATTATAGAATAAAAAACTAACCAAAATTTAATTTTTGTTGCTAGATGAAACATAAAAACGATTTCATTTCATGACATTGCTTTTTATATTATAATTTTTACCGGGATTTGTTTATCTGGATTTATTTTTTACTTTTTTTATATGATAAAATTTTGTATTAATTTTTTATCAACATTTAGTTAATAAACTTCCGTGTTTTTTTTTGTTTTTGTTTCAATTTATCATTGGAATAATATTTTATATTCCTTATCAATTTTATATTTTTAAGGGATAATTTTAACATTAACATATAATTAGGGGCAGAATAATCATAAATTAATGGTATATGATTTTGATATATTGTATTTTGATTTTTACTCAACTAATCAAATTATGATTATTCAAATGATGATTAGTTTCTATATTCTATTCATATATAGACATTTTTTAATAGATCTGTTAAAAGGTTGTTGTATTAATTTAATTTATTTTCTAAGTAATATTTATAATTTTATTATATCTGTTAAATTAACTATAAATATTATTTAGTATTGTCTGTAAATTAAAAACGATTTCTGAATGTTTACAGATGATTCTATTTAGATATAAACATTAAAATAATAATAATAATAATATTCTGGTACTGTATACCGATAATAAAATCTAACAATATATTATATTAATTTTTATCTTATTATTGTCTGTTATTTTGCTATAGAGACGCCAGATGCCAATTATATTTGTGTTTTTATTATTATTACTATTTGAATAACAACAATATCGTTTGAATACCATTTGTTGTTTTGTCTCGTAAATATACTTAATAAATAAAATATGTACTATAATAACCTATTAAGTGATTATAGTTTTAGTGTATTTGATTAATACAATTCTTTATCATTTTCCATTTCTATATATGTATGAATTTAATCCTCATTTTAATACTTTTAAATTCGTATTTAATATAACAATCATTGCCGTACATAATTATATTTCAATTAAAATGAGAATCTAAAATCTTAACAGTAATGGATAAAATAATTGGGTTTGAAATATGCTATTAAAAATAGTGAAGCTGCAAAATAAAAAGGAGTTAATTATTATATAGAAAAAATTAAAACAGAACTCATTTGAAGATTACTGGCATATTTTTATTATATCGTTTCATGTCTCAATCAATTACAACAATCAAATGCGTTGTATTATAGCATTATATGACAATACAATAAAAAACAAAACAAGGAAACTAAATATAAAATTCGTACAATTTATTATAATATTAGACAATTCTTTTTTTGCTGATGCTGATTTATCACCTTAATCTTTATTAATTCATTTATATAAAATGAAAATTTTGAAAAAATACATAATTTTAATCCTTTAAACTTCATATAGATATAGCTGAACCGAAAAATATATTTTTACTATATATCTATATAGGATATATTCCAAAGTTCATCGGTCGATCGATTTTAGTAGTTTAAATTTAAAATATAATTTTGAGGGGTTCAATGAATTCTATCGATGTTAGAAAGGTCATATCCAATGTCCCATTTTTAAACATTTATCACCACATTCCTATATCTTGATCAAAAAACAATAAAAATTATATTTTTAAAAAAACACAAAAATTAGAATAGGTTAAATAAAATTATTCAATTAATTTTATTATATATATGGACAAATGATGATTTAAATTTGAATTTGTTTATTGTTTGTTTGTTTGTTTGTTTGTAATACGTTTTTAAGTGCGATATCGTAAATAATCCAATAGCGTGCTGCGCTAATGACGACAATATAATATAAATCTCTATATAATAAATAAACTTGATCCGCTGTATGCGAAATCACCACGTAAATGAACTACGTAATAAATAATATTCGCAGGTAAAAATATGAATTTTTTTTTATTTATTTATTTATTTATTCTACATTAATATTAACCGAATATATTAAATAAAATATATTGAATGTAAAACTCGATGATGTGACGTCAGAAAAGCATCAGACTAAATAAATTGTTTTTATTTATTTAATTTTTTTTTTTTGTGAAACCAACAACTTAAAATTCTTTTTGAATTAATTTTTTTTTTTTTTTAAATAATATTTATTATTGCTTTTAATATTTCTTATATAGTTAATGTCCTCTTAATTTATTATTTTTTATCTGGTTATTAGTTTTTATTTTGTTTTATTATAAAAAAATATACGAAATCCTTAAGTGCGGTCAACGAATTATTAATAATTAGAATTTTGTGATTAATTTTGTTGTATACATTTGTAAAAAAAAAAAAAAACAAACAGATAAAAGAATTCAGAAAGAATTTTGTGAGAATTTTAATAAACATCCTGTAAAGTTCAATATAATAAAATATATTCTTGTTTTTTTGTGTTTGTAATGCATTCCACGTGCAGTAAAAATTTAAATAAAAATATATTAACGTCTGGCTGAACTCTTAATTATTTTTTATTTATTGCTTTTTTTGAATTTTTTATAAAACAAATTAAAATAAAAAAACTTATTAATTATAATGCCATCATTTTAACAGGTAGTTTTAACTGTGTCCAATTATATATTATTGATGTTATTTGGTATTTTTATTATACCTTCTTTTGGTTTAATAATAATAACTTTTCCATTTTAAAAACAATTTAATTTATATATATTTACTGATTTAAAAAAAAAAACCCATTTTAAGTAATTATATTTTAATGAAATCCTTTTAATTTTCATCAAATTTTGATACAAAAAAAAACATAATTTTGTACTGATCATTGACTTAAAATCCTATTGTAAAATATCTTTATTTAATCTGGACGGTAAGAGATTAAAATCTATATATAAAATGATAATAGATAGATGATAGAAATGGATTTACAAAAATAGATATTTTTTTTGTTTGTTCAATTTCAATTTTTCTTTTTTTTTTAAATAATTGTTAAGGTTAAAAATTTTAATATTTTATTCATATATAACAAATGTATATATAAAAAATAATGCTAAATTAAACCTCACAGTCATACAATCATATATAAATATAATTTACAGTCACACTCAAATAGAATTCAAAATAAAATTTTTTATTCATACATCTACGTTGTTGTAAAATACATTTCATGGTCAAAATCAACTATTATTATATTTATTACTTTTAGCATTATTATGATTATTATTATTATTATTATTATTATTATTATTATTATTATTATTATTATTATTATTATTATTATTATTATTATTATAAAAATAAATAAATCATAAAATTTTTATGGCTCAGTCAGTTGGATTTTCGTTTTGTTTTGGATAATAAATAATATAATCATTTTTAGCAGACTATTAAAAATACGTTTTCAAAACGAATTCATGTAATTTTTTTATCTATTTATTTTTTTTATTGTATTGTTTTTTTTTGTTTGTTTAATTTTCCTACGATTGTGAAATAATAGTAACACGAAAAAAAAATCGATCAATCACCACATAATTTTATCTAATGGAATTATAATAAATATATAAATAGAAACAAAAATAAATAGAATCATTTAAATTTGAAACATAAAACCCACATTGTGATGGTGAAATACTTACAGAATCTTCTGTAATAAAATTTATTATACAGATATTATATTATACAGATATTATTTTGAAACTTATTTTGAGATAGCAAATAAATATTTTTATTTTTTAATTCATTATCATTTCCAACAGAATTTGTTATCTGTCGAACTTTTCTATATCGTACGTCTGCTTGTAATTAAATTATTTATAACATGATGATGAAATTTTACTATCCAACAATTAAATAATCGAAATATTTTTGTGTCGTTTAGAAATTCTGCATAAAGGAATTGATCTCTGTACAAAAAATATCATCCATAAAAGAATTCAATGGATTAACGATCTATAAGTATTTCAATATATTTAATAAAAACCCAGCTTCATAATGAAGATATCCTTAAAAATTTAATTAAATTTTTGTTTACCAAAGAAATAAAACTAATTTTATGAAATAAACTTATTTATCTCCGAGGTGAACGATATTTTAAGTAACATCTATGTAATAAAATGACAATATGGGAAATACGATTTTTTAGGTTTCTAAATCCTCCATATATAGTGATAATTAATAATTTCAATATATAATCAATTTGAAAATAAACAAAAAAAAAATAATCATTGACGATTATTTGCGATTAAAATACAATAATATAATAAACAAATAAAATTCATCATTCATACAATACTATAATCTTATGTACATGTGTGAATTTACTGGAATCTAATAATTAAAATTCACTTTTTTTTTTCTTTTTTTTAGATAATATTCGCAAATGATGATTTAGATAAAAAAAATGTTTTTGTTATTGATGAATGAAAAGAATATAGAGATTATAAATAATAAATTATTTATAGTTTGGTTATTTTTTTTTTGTAAGAAAATTAAATAAATGTCGTAAATATAAAAATAAATTGTATATAATAATCATTTAAATAAATAATTTTGAGGAAAAAAAATCATTCAAAATCGTAAACATATTGTAATTGTAATGTAATAATTATAAATATGAATAATATGAAATTGGATTTTTTTTATTTTTTTTAAATATGATGAAATTTTTTGAAACTTTTTATATATTATTTATTGCCTCAATATTGCTTCAGCATCGCATATCGTATTCATATAAGATATTTGATTATCGTAATGAATTTATATAAGAATTTTATTGTCATTGACCTTCTTACAAACAATTACATGATGGATGGTGGCTGTTTACGATTACCATACGTATATAATCATATAATAATTATTGGTATATTATTGGTATGTTATCGTAATAAATATAATGGTAATGAAACTTATATTATAAAGTGAAACTCACGGTACAACAAAAAAGATAACCAATGTTAAGTAAAAAAGATATTTTTTATTGTGTAATTTGATTAATTTTTCTTTATAGAAAATGCATTTTGAATATGCAAACTGCAAACATTATTTTATTTATTGTTAAATGCATTTTTTAACCATTTTTGTTTTTTATTTATATATGTAAAAATTGTTTATTTATTTTAATCACGCTTATATATTTTAGAGATTTTTTTATTTAATAATAAAATAATACGTTCAGATTCAGATTCATATTCAGATTGGATATATAATGATTAAATTATAAATTATAAATCATTAATTGGTAATGTTTAAAAAGAAAAAAATTCATTTCCTTTTTAATTATAAGTGAATCTTTAAGAGGTGATCTCCAGAAAAAAATTATACTTTAATTAGAATAATACAAAAACTTACTTTAATATTTCGAATTTTTTGATCATATTAATAAAATTTATTGCTAAGAATTTACCATGAGAACGTTCTAAAGAATTATAAACAAATGCTAATGAATAAACAATTCAATGAAATTTAAAAAAATATAAATTTCAGTAAAAATCAAACATAAAATGAAAAGATTTTTTAGAATTTCGACATAAAATTCATAACTTTTAATTAGAATTTATTATTAAATTATATATAATAAAAAATATATACATACATTTATAACAACTACAATTGAAATGAAAAGTGAAATTATTATTGTACAAATAGAATAATCACTTTGAAGGGATAATCGAAATAAAATTCCTTAAAAGATTAAATCTTCCTAAATAAAATTCTATTACTGATGAAAATATATTGGTTAATAATTGATAGACAAACAATAATAAATAATAATTGTTCAAAATTCCCAAAGTCAATCAGAATCATTAAAAACTAACAATAAATCCTAGGATAATGTCCTATACATATATTTTATCATATCCTATATCATTGGATCCAATCCAATCGAAAATAGTTGATTTTAAAAGTGTCTTGAAGACCAAAACCGATTCCAAAATGAAAAACAGAAACCCCCTATACAAAAAAAAATTTCAATTCATTTCACTTAGCTTTATATTAAATCAAATTTTAATTTTTTATTTATCAATTTCATGTATTTTATATTGTTTTATTCCTTTACTTTATAATATCCACATGTATAAAAGTTCAAAGGTTTAAAAAAAAAAAAAAAAAAAAAAATTAAATACAAATACAATAATTTACATAAATACGAAAGCAAGGTAACAAAATAGAAAAATAAATATTGTAAATGATGTTTATGAAGAATTTAAAAATATAAATTGTACAATTTTCAATAAATGTTCTAATTAATTTTTATAATTAGAATTTTTACGATATAAATTATTATTGAAACTATATATTACAAAAAAACATTAACCAATACATCCAATCGTTTAATAGTTTATAAATAAGTTATGTA
The DNA here is from genome assembly GCA_958336335.1 of Dilophus febrilis. Classification (NCBI taxonomy): domain Eukaryota; kingdom Metazoa; phylum Arthropoda; class Insecta; order Diptera; family Bibionidae; genus Dilophus; species Dilophus febrilis. The sequence goes on from OY284468.1 coordinate 39,357,765, forward strand.
ATTTTTTTGTCTTCTAAAATTCTAAAAAAATATTCTTTAATTTTTCATTAACATTTTAGTTGATTTCGTATCGTTTGCTGTCCTCGCATTCTTCTCACCAATTTCCAATTCCATTCAGATAATATTATATTTTCTTACTTAAATAATACGATTTATGTATATTTGATCTTATAAATTCTATATTATAAATAATCTTTTATAAAGGTTACAAATAAAAAATATAGAATAAAATAAAATCTATTATTTATATTTATTTAACCCAAATTTATTTAACAACAAAAAAATAATGTATTTTAATCTTTTTGTTTTTTTTTTTAAATGATATATGAATGAATAAATAAATACAAATGAAAAAAATCAACAATAACATCTTATATAAAAAAAATAACATTACAGATTTTTCTCAAGAAGGAAAGAAAAAAAAAACGCCTCAATGAACGCAACATCTAAGAATTTCTGTTTCTTTTATTGATAATTTTTTTTTTATTTATTTTGAATTCATGGGTGTGTTTGTGTGTGTTTAACAACAAATAAAAAACCAAAAAAAAATATATAAAAAACATATAAAGATTTTAAATTGATTTTTTTTTTATTTTAAACCATTCTATTCTATATAGATATGTATTTATTTATTAATAATTTGAATAACAAAATGTTTTTTTCTCTGTTTTCGTTTGATTTTCATTTTCGTATTTTTTTTTTCGCAGATTAATTAAATAAAAATGGGTACGCCTTTAGAATCAACAACAACAGAAATACCTGTGAGTGAACCATTTTTTGGTACACTAGATATATTACTTATAACAGGGTTAACAGCTATAGCTGCAATTTATTATTTTAAAAAAAAGAATACGGAAGAAACAACACCAGTACGATCGTATTCAATTCAGTAAGTGATTTTTGTTGATACAAATAACAACATTTATTCTCATTTATATATATATATATATATAAATAATAATCATTATTATCATGAACACGGCAATTAATAAATTATTTTCTCTATGTCGTAATTGCTGTTGTACATCATCATCATCATCCAATTCAAATAATAATAGACCAACGTCCATCAATACTATGCAAATATCGGAAAATTCATTTATAAAAAAATTAAAATCATCCGGTCGTAGTTTAGTTGTATTTTATGGATCACAAACGGGTACCGGTGAAGAATTTGCTGGTCGATTGGCCAAAGAAGGTATACGTTATCAATTGAAAGGAATGGTAGCCGATCCCGAAGAATGTGATATGGTAAAAATAAATTATATTTTGAATATATAATTTAAAAATATATTTTTTAAATGAATTGTTTGTTTTTGATCGGTTATTTTTGTTTTTTGTGTGTTTAAAATATATAATCATCAAATATGGAATATATAAATATAGGAAGAATTATTATTATTAAAATCAATTCCAAAATCATTGGCCGTATTTTGTTTGGCAACATACGGTGAAGGTGATCCTACCGATAATGCTATGGAATTTTGGGAATGGATACAAGGTGACGTTGATTTAACCGGTTTAAATTATTGTGTAAGTACCTAAAAAAATATTTATTTAATTTATTATGTTTTGGTTTATTATTATTTTTACGATTAAACGGAAATATTGCGGTGAAGAATTTTTTCAGTTTTTTTTTTGTTTAACTGTTATTCATTTATTATTATTATTTTTGTTTTGTATATATATATATATATATAAAATAAATTAATCATGCGTTAATTAAAAAATAAAAATAAAATAAAATAATTAAATAGCAAAAAATACCACGCGTAAAGTTTGATTTTGGATTGAGTGATGGAAATAATAAAATATATAGGCACGACATTTTATTATTTTTATTTTATTAATATACTAAAATAATGAATAATAACAATAAAAAAAAATAAAAAAAGAAGAATTTTCTTATACGCAAAATTGTTTTAGTTAATAAAAATTCTTTTAAATTTTACTAGCAAATATTTTTTTTTTTGATTTATCTATATATTTAATAATATTTTATTTTCTATATGTGATTTGTATTTGAAATTAACAATATAAAATTATTTTGATATGTTTTTATATGTTATTTTTTTGTTTTATTACAATCAGTGTCTTAACTTAATAATTTATACATAAACTCTGTTTAAGACGCGTATGTATATATTAAAAAAAAAGAAAAAGATTTAGAGATGATGTGGCTATATAATATAATATAAATGAATATATATACATTTGTTTATATGATTATTACATAAATGCGATATAAAATTATAAAAAATTAATATATAAATCATTTTCAATCCATAATAATGTGAATATTAATAGAAGCGAGTTGTGATGGTTCTTCTTTGCTGTTTTTATTTCTATATATTACCGCGTATAATACATTTAAGTGATATATAAGCATAAATTCATATGCATGATAATGATTTAGTAAAAACATTTTTTTATATTTTTATTGTATCATCATCACTCTAAATTATATTTTAATATATGTAAATATTTACATTTTTTTTTAGAATTATATGTATTTGTATTTTTTTTATATACATATATATATATATGGACGACGGCTATACGCGCGCGGTATATATAAATATTTCAATGATTTTTATAATTTTATTTTATTGGTATAATACAAAATTTGTTATATATGATTCATGATGTGTGTTAAATATATAAAGTCTGATGTTTATTAATTGTCTATTCGAGTTAATAAATAAAAAAAAAACAAAAATCCAACTAACTATACTTTGTTTTCATTTACATATAGTTTAAGTTTTGTCCGGTTTATTAACACAGAATGTCACACAGTTAGTTTAGTTGATTATAAGTGACTTACATTTTTTATATTAAAAATATACAAAATTGATGGATTTTTTCTTTTTGTATCTTAGTTAGGCCGGAGGATCGATCATTTATCGATTCTTTTCTGAATTAAAAATATAATTAATTAAATAGAAAACAATCTTTCATTCAGTTTCAAGCGGGATACCAAAAAAAAAAATAATTCCATAAACTCACTATTATATTTATCTTTTATAAGGCCATCATTTTTTAAATACTAAATGTTTCCTTCAGTTATAAATAAAATCCATTTAGTTTTTCCAAATTCAATAGGAAAACCCCATAATCTTATGCAGACAGGTATTATTAAGATTTCAGAACTTTGCAGATAGAATTCTCTTTTTCACTTTTTTTTTTATATCAATTTAGCTTATTTATATAACAAAAATTTATAATCATTATATAAAGTGAGAGTTCTATAACATTTTCAAATATAAGAATATAATCACCCAGGCATAAAGAAAAATGTCCATTGAGGTCTACTGGGTCTACAGAATATAGAATAAATCTATATATATGTATATTGTATATAACTATATATATATATATATATATATATAGAGAAAAATGCATTATTAAAATTTCAACGTTAAGGTTCGATAAATAAATTAAATAACGATATATAATTAACATATTTTATTTATGAAGGAATAACTTTTATTTTATTTTTTTTATTCTATATACAAATTTTATATTCATTTTATATAACAAACAAGTGAAAAAGTTAATTATTTCTTTTAAAAAAATTATAATTAATATTAAAAATAAGATAAATTATTCTTTTGTTTATGAATTGCAATTTAATGTGTCTGCAAATTATATAAGAATTATTTAGAATCCATTTTAATAAAGTGCGTTTTTCATTTATTTTAACATTTTTCCATTGCTCAATCGAAAAGTGAATTTATTATTTGTTTATTATCAGAAAGAATTGATTCTGTTTCTAAAAACCATAAAGTAATTAATTTTTCTGTCAATTTGTAAAGTTCTATAAAAAATTTTCGCATAAACCAACCATTCCTGTTATTTTAACCTGGGTTCTTTGAATTTACAAAAAAAAATGAATATAGAAATTACAATTAAACTGAAATTTGAAATAAATCAATCAAACAAATTGATACATTTAAAATTGTTCTAACATCAAGATTTCCTTATATAGATATAAAAATGATTCTATTTTGAAAAGATTATAATCATGTTTCGTTACAATACAATTTTTTTTGGTTATCGTCCACGAACGCAATTAGTTTGCATTATTTTTGAAACCAACCAACCTTTCAATATAATTTTTAATGAATAAATTTAAAAGCATTTACTGCATATTAAAATTAATATCCAAAAAGTAAAATAAAAATTTTGTCCAAAACAAATTATTTTTTTTTTTTAATTACAAAGTTTTGCTTTTGTTAACACATCTTTAAGATTTACCAAAACAAAAAAAAAAACAAATTAAACAAAAATAACCAGTTTTTAATATATCTTATATATTTTTGTTGTTAAATACATAATCATATTTATATATATATTTTGTTTATATACCAAAAAAAATTAAAAAAAAAACACAACCAAAACTCATTCATTTTCAGTGACTTGGTATTCAGTTTTTTTTTTTTGGTGATGTATAAAATTATAAATATAAGATAAGTTCCAAGTTAAAATAAAAAAAAACTTAAAGAATAAAATAATAAGAACAAATAAAAAAGTTCTTTTCCTTCATCAACCTTCTTAGCAACGCAACATTATGTAAAAAATATTAATAATATATGAATAATATTTTGAATTTTCCAAATATGATAACGTAAATATTTATACTTTATTTTTAATCTCATAAATATAAATTTTTTATTAAAATTGAAGTACAAACAATCAAAAAATGTATTTGCTTTATTTTAATAAATTTTTTTTGAAAAGTTTTACTTGAAAGTTTTGGATAAATTTTTGCTAATTTTAATAGTAGAATATAAAATTCTCAATAGAAAAAATCGACTGTTTGTTTACTGTTAATGCATAATCAAACAAATTGTTTTTATTATACGTTTATAGAAGAAAAAAAAAGAAAGATAAATCATGTAAAATAAAAAGCATATCACTGTTTTTGATTACAATATACAGTATATGTATAATATATAATTGTATCTGAAATATAGATTTCTATAAAACAATAAAATATACGGTTATATATAGTAATCAAATCTCTTTTCAGACATAATTATTCTAATTTATATTCATGATAATTGAATATAATTCTTATTATGATTATATATCAATTGCAATGTCCACAATTATAATATTTATAAATAATAAAAAAAAAATTCAAATAAAGAATTTGTCAACTCATTATCAATATATAAATTATATTTAAATAAATATACTTATTATGCAATTGATTTATATATTATTTAATATTTACCATAATATTAAAAATTGTATAATTATATTTTCAGAGATAATTACATATATAAAAAAAATGAATTAATATTTATACAATGACGAAATAAAAAAAAAACATGTGCCTTATCAATCAATAAAAAAAAAAGAAAGAATTAATAAGACAATTTTTTTTTTATATAAAATAATAAGAACATAAGTACAATTTTTATATATAAAAAACAATATTCAAAATATTTTTATATACAATAATTCATATGATGATGATATCGCAGTTAGTAATTTATATATATAATTAAAAGAATTTTCTTATCACAATAATATAATTCCTTTTCTCTTCACAATTGAAATCACACGATGATAGTACAAATTTTTTTTTTCTTTTTATTTTTTTTGTATTTAATAAAAGTATAAAAAATGTTTTAAAACTGAACTCTCATCGTTAACATCTCAATAATTATATCAATTGTATTTCTTTTTATATTATAATGATAATGATAATAATAATTTTTTTTATTTAATAAAACCTTTTTTTTTGGAATATTCACAGAGATTAACTGTACGAATCGAATCTATTACATGTGAAAAATAAAAACGAATTGCATTGATTTTAACAAATTTTTTTTTTTGAGGTATATTCTTCAATCGACATTTATACTTAATATATAGCTTTATTATTTCGTAATTATTTCTTTTATTTTTCATTTTTATATATACTTAATCTTCTTTGGGTATGAAAAAAAATAAAAATAAATAAATAAATCAGCTCTCCGCCGCCGCAAAACCAGGTGTAGTTTTTTTTTTTTTATATAAGTATTTTCATATGTAATGCGAAGGTTGTATTTTTTATTTTTTCTTTACAAAAAATAATATGTTTATACTTTCATTTATCAACTTAACCGATATTTCTGCATTTTATTTATTTATTCATGCATTTTGTATATAAATTTTATTTTTATATAAATACACAATTTGTTTTGATTATGGAAAAATACAAAATATAATCTTGACAATGAAAATGATTAAAAAAAATAAAAAAAAAAACAATTCGTAATATCGATTTCGTATATATATATATATATATATTGAATTAAAATATGTATACCTTGATATAAAATATATGTTGTTTGTTTACAATAAATAATATAATACAATTCCCACACGATCTTATATTTACGTGCATCTTTTAACAGTTTTTTTGTATTTATGAATATGAAAAAAAAATAAAAAGAAAACAAACAGGTTATATGCAATATGATGAATAATGTGAACAGAAAAACAAAAACTTATATGAAATTAAAATTGAATTAAAAACAATAATTGAAAAGTATAAAAACGGAAAATTTATATTAAATTTACTTAAATAAATTAAATAATCGTAGAGTAGTTTTGAATATTAACAAAAAAATAAAACCAAATCAAAACGAAACAATACAAAATGAAATTAAATTCGTATTGAAATTTCACTTTATCGCATATACAACGCAATATGCAAATCAAATGTATGTGTTGATAAAAAGTGAATATAGAAAATGAAAGCCGTAGTAATTTGGAACTTTTAATTAACAAATAAAAGTGTGAAAATATCTATATATAATATAATAGATTGTTTTAATTCAATATATTTAATTCACTTTTATTTTGATGTTCGAATTGTTGTGGACAAATATTTTAAGTTTATTTAGAATTTTACTGAGGATTTTAACTTCTTGGCTATTTCAAAATGATAAATATTTCAATATTTAAACAGTTTTAACCACCCTTCTATACCCTTTCAATGGAAAATTGTGTTAAAATGTACCAAATTCATCAAGACATAAAATATAGAATTCCAAATTACAGATTATAATGTTTTAGATTTCGAGAAATTTGAAACGAAAAATTGGTAGAAAACTATTCCAAGATCGTTCTACGTTAGAATAAAGTGAACATTTTTTTAAAATTAATTTCATTTTCTAATCATCTATCAATTTGTATAGGAAAAATATTTAAAAAATAGTTTAGATAGTGTTTACCTAAACTAATATTTATTCATGGTATATATAAACAATTTCTGACATTCATCGGAATAATTATTATTTAATTAACATAAAATTTTATTTACCGGAAAATTATGAAAATCTCCATAATAAAGTATATAAAATTATGCCCATAAATTTGTTAAATTTAAAGATAATTGGCAGATAACCAAGAAATTCTGCCTGAAATTAATTAAATGAAATAATTTGAACCTTTCCAAGTAAAAAATTCAACTTAAATCATTGCCATTTTTATATGCATTTAATAATAAAATTGATGCGGTTTTTTCTAACCATTATTTGAATTATTCGATCATTTATGGACTTGTTATGGAATAAGTGGATTGTTTTAAAGTTATTATATATTAAGTTATTATATAAAGACTAATAAATAGATTTTCCTCGAATAATTTGAAAATTCAATAAATTTCTAATAATTCATGTGATATTAATGGTGAAATTGGGCGAGCGAGACCAATTGGGCGAGAATTGGTTCAAAAGATATCACCCGATTTCACGATTTCACGAAAAAGTGTACATAAAATTTGTTCCATTTTTGATGTATAACATACTTTAGAAAATGTTTTTACCATTTAGTGGTGGTTGACTTTTATCAGTATCGCAAATTGAACACTTTGAATTTTCATTGAACCCAAATGGAAAATCGAATATCTTTTCAACCAAAATTTTCTTCAATAAAATATTAAGAATTGATTGAATTTCATAAATCATGCAAAGAAAAACCTAATTAGACATGTATGCCGCTCAGAAAATCCTATATCCTCTTGAAAATATGGCTCACAATTTCCGATAACCGTGTCTATGATAGAATTAATTTAAATTAATATGATTTATTTTGTATATAATTTATTTATTGTTAATTTGGACAATAAACTCATAGACAAAAATATTATAAAGACAAAAAAGTATTATGGAAGGTAGAAATACAAAAAAAAAATATAAAAAAAAATCCTTTAAACGTTCAAAATAATCACTTTTAAACATTTTTAAACATAAAAGATACATTTTCCGAAGGATTTACGACCTTTAAATGAATTAGAGAGTATTCACAAGAGATTATACCCATAAAGAAAGTTATAACGGTTCTTATGGAATCGTTTTTCAGAACAGAAATAATAGATAAAAGCGAAACACCCTATATAAAAAAAAATGTTACCGCATACACATAAGTTAATTATCACGTTAATAAAAAAAAAAAATAGTCATAAATGTAATGTAATTTAAATTAAAATTTTTTCATATTATTAACTATTTTATTTATTTTTTTTTCAAATGTATATACATATATTCTATTATAATATATAAATGCGTGTAGTGTATGTTTTATTTATTTATTTTGTTTATATCTATATATATTTCGCGCGTTTGTCCACATGTCCCTCAACTGTTTGACCTACACAATGATTACGTTTATTTTTATTTATATATAATTAAACTATATATACAATTTAAATCATTTGATATGATGATATTTAGTATATATATGTTTAAATTGGAAGATATCTAATTTTACTAATTTTAGTGAATTCACAAATTTCCTGTTTCTTATACGAACATATAAGAACATATAAGAAGTTATCTAATATTGTTTTTATTATATAATATTATTATTATATATATGTTGGGTTTATCTTCAATGTTTTTTTTTTTTTTTTGCATTATAATAAATTTATTGTCAAGTGCAAAGTGTCTTGAGTTGTATAAATGCAAGCCATGTCAAAAAGGGAAAATATTATAAAGATTATTAAAGTTAACTATCAAAAAATTACTTCATTAATTATAATGGACATGAATATTTTCACAATATCTGTTTGAAATAATTTCTTTAGGGTAATTTAATAGGAAATTCCAAGGAAGTAGTAACTTGATCTTCTATCCTTAGAAGTTTCGTCTTCACTCCAGGGACATTTTTATATGTATTTTTCAGATAAATTATTTATAAAAAGCTTTATACAAAAAGAACGCAACAAGACCATGATATTTAATTAATAATAATTTAAAACTATATTTATAATGATATTTTATTATAAATTTAATCGCAAATATTTTAAATATGTTTTTTTGTTTTTTTTTTTGTGTTTTTGCAATGAACCATACATATAATTATAATATAGATATATTTGTATTTGCTGATGCAAAAACATTTAACAAAAATAAAAAATAAAAATATGTTCTGCAGTAATTATTTTTATTTTTGGTATTTTTCAAAAATTTGCAATGTTATTTTTTAATTTTTGATTATATAAGGTATAATTTTTTTTTTTATTGTATATAGTTTATTTTAATTCATTCGCAAAGATAAAACTATAAAAAAACACATTTATTTTTCCGTAAAAAAAAAAATTGATTGTAATAAGAGGTAAAATAATTAACAAAATTCATTGTAATGTTGCATATCTACGTACATTCTGTTTTTTTTTTATTTTACTATTCATATTTGATTGTGTATATATCAAATAATTGTTACTTGCCGATAATTTATAAATAAATAACAAATACAAATACAAATACCAATAAATTATTATTAAATTATATATACATTGCATTTGAATTTGTTTATAAAACATTTTTGCATTGTATTGATTACGATGATTTAACACAATTAAAATATAATTATTAATAATATATGCAAATATGCACATTAAAAATAAGTTTGTAATATAATCTATTTAATTTTTTTTTATATGTGATATTATACAAGAAAAAATAATAATAATTTGATATATTATTGATTGAATTAGTATTTTTACAATTTATTTGAAAAATAACATTTTACTATAATAAATATAATAAATTTTAGCAACAAACCGATTTTGAACGGACTGTTTTAAAAAGACAGACTGTTTTAAAAAGATTCCTACTAAGGAAAAAACTACTTCCATATTAGAATAAATTCAGAATATTTTTTTAGAATCATCAATTCTTTTCTATATTATAATGAATTTCTACCCAAAAAGCGATGAAGAATTTTTTTCTATATATTGAATTTGCTTTTATTTTAATAAAAGTAATTTAGGAAATAGTTTTATTATGTATTTTAAAAAAATAAAACCAATATATATATATATATGTGGTGTATGTTGAAAAATGTATGCGTAATTTAAGTTTTTATTTGTATATTTATTTATTTTTTTTATTTTATTGAAATCGCATATATAATCAAGTCAAGTCAAGGGCAATAAAATAATTATTTTATTTTGTACTATATCTAATAAGTAATAATAATATATAGAGAAGTAACATTTCGAATTTGATCATTTTTATTATATAATATATGTGTGATATAAAAAAAACAGTATTTTTATAGTACGAGTATCGTATTACTATAAATAAATACGAAGTAAAATTAATACTACTATAAATAAATAAATACAAATATCATGTTCATTTATTATATTAAATTATTCATCAATTGATGTATTAACTGTGTTCTATATCAGAATATATATGGTATAGTATAATAAATATAATAAGATAATGTTTCAATAATGTGTTGATAATAACATTCATAAATATATATTCATTCAATTATTTAATATTTACATTCGCATTTTACTATATATACTAGATTATTTCGTAGAATGCCATTTAAAGATATGTTTTAAAAGACTTGTTAATTTATTTTCGGTATCAGACAAAATAATCAAAAAATTAAATAATAGCTCCTGTTTTAATTGCTATTCTAAACCGTAGAACGATCTTAGGATAGTTTTCTACCTCTTTTTTTCGTTCTAATTTCTTGAAATCTATACCATAGCAATATTAAAGTTTGTGTCTTGATGAAAAAAAACTATATAAACTATATAATATAGCAAAAACTATATTAAAAAACTAATTACGTTTAATAAAAAACCGATAAATACTAAAATATACTTATTCTTATATTGGGTTTATCTGACAATTTGATATAAATATCATTTTCATTTCCTTATTTGTTCAAAGACAACAAGATTTTTTTTTTTGTAATATCATTGTTGAATGCATTATTTATAAAATTAATAATAATATATATAATTATTATTTTTATATTACAAAAAAACAAACAAACAGCTTCATAATATAATTATTTTAATTATATACTATTATATTTATTTATAATTTTTTTTTTCATTTTTCATTTACTTTACATTTGAAAAAAAAAATGTATATGATTTTAATAAGACAAAAAAAATTTATTATCTTTTTTTTTTTTTTAAATATTATTATCTAATATTTAAATTTAACAATAGAATTTAATTTTATTACTATATATAAAAAGAAATGATTATTTTATTATTGTGAATTACAATATTTATTGAAATTATTAAATGAGAATGTGAGTAATACACTTTCAGGGGAAATTGGAATATGTATGACAAAAATAAAATGTAGCTCATTGGAATATGTATGGATTTGTTATTGAATTGTTTTTTTGTCATGATTTTATTTTTAAATAGTTTTTTTTTCGTAGTCTTTGGGTAGTGATAACAAAATTGTTTTTTTTTTTAATTTTTCAATAAAAACAAATGAAATATTTATATAATTTTTATTAATTTTAATAAATAATCAAAAAGTTAATTGAGAAAAGTGTTAAAAATACATACAAATATAAATAATAAACAATTAGAATATAATGTTATAATTAAACTCAAAATATATAATTAAATTTTGTATAAAAAAAAGAATCAAAATCCTATGAATGATTCCGGTTAAAAAATGATTTTAAAAACATTTTTAACATATAATTTACAAAATATTAATTATATTAATACGTTGTTGTATAATAGAAATTGTATTGATATCATTAGAAAAATTAATTTATTAAATAGTTTTAAAATAAATAATTATAAATATCAAAAAAATACTAAACAACAATATGAAAAATTACAAAAAAAGGTTATTATTTTGTGGTTTTTGATTTGAATTACTAAAAAAAAAACATAAATTATTTTTTGTTATTATTTTATAAATTAGTAATTAAACATTTTTACCTTTTGTTTTTTTTTTTTGCATGAATTAATTTATAGGTATTCGGTCTTGGCAACAAAACCTATGAACACTACAATAAGGTAGCAATATTCGTGGATAAACGATTAGAGGAACTTGGTGCCACTCGTGTATTTGAATGCGGTCTTGGTGATGATGATGCAAAGTTAGTAGTATTTTATTTACTTTTTTTTTATAAGAATAAATTGTGTAATTAAAACAATTGAAATTGGTTATTTATGCAGTATTGAAGATGATTTTATTACATGGAAAGAACGTTTATGGCCAGCCGTTTGTGATTATTTTGGTATTGAAAGTACCGGTGAAGATGTATTGACACGTCAGTATCGTCTAATGGAACAACCGGATACACCGGCCGATCGTATATACAATGGTGAGGTAGCCCGTTTACATTCAATGGTAAATCAACGTCCACCATTCGATGCTAAAAATCCATATTTGGCACCGATTAAAGTTAATCGTGAATTGCATCGTGGCGGTGATCGTTCTTGTATGCATTTAGAATTCGACATTGAAGGTTCAAAGATGCGTTATGATGCCGGTGATCATATGGCAATGTTTCCGATTAACGATAAAGCGTTGGTCGAGAAATTGGGCAAATTATGTGATGCTAATTTGGATACGGTATTTGCATTGTTGAATACCGATATGGAAAGTAGTAAAAAACATCCATTCCCATGTCCAACCACATATCGGACAGCGTTAACACATTATTTGGAAATAACGGCCGTTCCACGTACGCATATCTTAAAGGAATTGGCCGAATACTGTTTGGAGGAAAAAGATAAAGCATTTTTAAATTTACTGTCGTCAACGTCACCCGAGGGTAAAGCACAATATCAAAAATGGATACAAGATTCATGCAGAAATATTGTTCATATATTGGAAGATATACAATCGTGTAAACCACCAATTGATCATATTTGTGAACTGTTACCGCGATTACAACCACGGTATTATTCAATATCGTCTTCATCGAAATTACATCCACAAACGGTTCATGTAACAGCTGTGTTGGTACGTTATGAAACGGCAACCGGTCGTGTTAATCACGGTGTGGCTACAACATTTTTGGCTAAAAAACATCCAAATGATACGGAACCATTACCGCGTGTACCCATTTACATACGTAAAAGTCAATTCCGTTTACCAACCAAAACGGAAACTCCGATTATTATGATTGGTCCGGGTACCGGTTTAGCACCATTCCGTGGTTTCATCCAAGAACGTAATTTAGCCCGTGAAGAGGGTAAAACGGTTGGACAAACAATTTTATACTTTGGTTGCCGAAAACAGTCTGAAGATTTTCTGTATCAAGATGTAAGTGATTTTATCTTTATATTTTGTTTAGATTTTATCTTTATATACTAATAAAAAATTATTAAATCATTTTCATTGTTTGTTTAGGAATTGGAAAATTATGTTAAACAAAATACATTAACATTACGTGCCGCCTTTTCACGTGATCAAGAGAAAAAAATTTATGTTACACATTTATTACAAGAAGATTCTGATTTATTGTGGAAAGTTGTTGGTGAAAATAAAGGTCATATTTATATTTGTGGGTAAGTTTTTGGGTTTGTTTATTTTTGATTATTTTTGTGAATGATTCAAAATTGATTCATTGACATTGTCTAAATAAAATTTTAATTTTATTATTATTATTATCATTATTATAGGGATGCTAAGAGTATGGCAAGTGATGTAAGAAATATTTTATTAAGTATAATAAAAACAAAAGCTAATATGAACGATTCAGAAGCACAATTGTATATTAAACGAATGGAAGCTCAAAAACGTTATTCAGCTGATGTTTGGAGTTAGATAACAAAAATTTGAAAAAAAAAAAAAACCTCCCTTTTATTTTAGTAACACATTAATTTTCATTAATATATATATAAAAAAAATATATAGTTGGGATGGAAGGAAGAAATTATGCAGAGAACTAAACATTTATTTATAAAAATATTATCATAAAATACACAATTTTCTTTATTTTATTTTATTTTATTTTTTTTTTTGTTATATTTTTTATAGTTTTGATCGCATTATTTTATTTTTATTTGATAGTTGAAAAGTTTTGAATTTTTTTTTTTTTTATTGTTTCAGGATAATTTGTATATTTCTTTGTATGATGAATAAATGAATATTTGGTGTGTGTATGAATATTTTTATTATTTTGTCTATAGATTCTAATGATGTTAAATTTCAAATATTTAATCGAAAAAAAGAAAAACACTATCACAATTTGAACGTTTTATTTAATTATTTTTTCTATAATATTTAAAAAAAAAATCTAAATTGAATAAAATTCTAATAAAATTGCATAATAAAAACATCATCAAATACTATCTATAATTGAGTTAGGTAAAGTCGTAATATAATAAGAAATGAAAACAAAAAATAAAAATAAAAGTGTCCTTATTTAAAAAAAAAAACATTATAAATTATATTAAATAAATACGTTAAAAAAAACAATGAATTTTTTATTATATAGCTTATTAAAAATTATTATAATTTAATTAATTCCTATAGGATTTAATTTAATTTTATTTATTATATTATTATTTTTTTGTTGTTAAAAACATTTTCGCAATAAGTCTCTGTGTCTGTGGGTGAAACAAAATTTTATTTTATTATCATGGAGGATTGAGTCCTTTTTTAGGGGCGCGTGTTGATTAATAAGCAATATTACAATTTTTTTCTTTTTTTTTTGTTTTTAACTAATAAATAATTAAATTTTTAAGCAAATTATATATTGATTTTATTATTATTTTGTTTTTTTTTTTTTTTGGTAAACATTTTATAGATTTATATTTATAGTTAATACATTATTTATAATTTTAAAACATTTATGAAATAAAATATATTTAAAATATAATAAATAACTCTAAAAATTAATTAATTAATTAATTTAATAGACACACACAAAGAAAAAGGGTGTTAAAGAGGGAAAAATTATTATGACACAGTTTTATTATTGTTTTGTTTTTTTTATTGTGATTGGTTATAAGTTATTATATATATTGTTTACTTGTCTATTATATATTTGTAAAACATTTTCAAATAATCAAAAAGAAGAAGAAAAATAAATTGCTGTGCATTAAAAATACTATTATTAAATATATTTTATTGTTTCATAAAGAAATTTTGGTGGGGTTTTTTTTTGTTTATTTTTGTAATATTATTTTGATGTATAGAAATTGGAAGTTGGATTGCGAGCGCATAACTTTGATAAAATCTTAAATGCGGCTTACCTTTCAAAAATAAAAATAATCAAAATAAAACCCATGGTCATTTATTAATGAAGAAACTCTTAAATCAGAAAATTATTGTCATGGGATTAAAAATGAAATTAAAACCCCCTTCAATTTTTTTTTTAACATTTTCTTATTATTATATTAAATTAATTTTTATTAACTGAAATATTAAACATTATGTATAACTATATATTAAATATATTTTATATATATTCATTTTTTTATGCAAAATGCGATCTGTTATTTAACTCTTTATTGTTATTCAATTGCTTATAATAATAATAATAATAATAATAATATTTTATTCATCAAGACAAATTGTTTTTAATATAGCTTCAACAACGCTATATGGATCACAATTGGATGATGGTCGACGATCTTCAAAATACCCACAACCATCATTGGCAACACCAAGTGGAATACGAATTGATGCTCCTCGATTAGCTACACCTGTATTTTTAACAAAAACAAACATATAATTTATAGAATGTTATAGAACATAATCGAATCAAATTTTTATTATACCTGAACTAAAATCATTTATTGAACTTGTTTCATGACGTCCCGTTAAACGTCTTGCATTATCACGTCCTTGATTTGGATCATATGCTTCGATATGCCGTTGATGGCATTTTGATAGTTTTTCAATTGCTTTTTCAATTTCACTATAAATATTTGTAGAAAAAAATCATGAAATTTTTAACTTTAATATAAAGATATAAGATTTATTAGTTATTCATATTCAAAATTTACATAATTCCACCCATTTCACGCATTGTTTTTGTTGATATATTTGTATGAGCACCAGCACCATTCCAATCGCCAACCATTGGTTTTGGATCTAATGTTGCTACAATCTATATTGAAGTTGAAATTATCCAAAAGTAAAAATTATATATAAATTATATAAATTATAAAACTAATATTTATCATATATATATATAATCTTTTTACTTACACCAAATTCTTCTGAAATACGATGTAATAAATATCGTGATACCCATAATTCATCAGCTATTGATATGCCAACACAAGGACCCACTTGATATTCCCACTATATAAATGAAAATAGAATTATATTATGAAATTATATTATATATTATATAATAAATGTCAAAAAATGTACTTGAGCCGGCATAACTTCAGCATTTGTACCAGCTATTTTAATGCCAGCATAAAGACATGCACGATAATGAGCTTCAACAACATCACGACCATAGACCTATTTATTTTTTTTTTTTTAGAAAATCAAAGATCTTTTTAATTAAATATAACTAAAAATTTTATATGTTATTAAAATGTCACCTTATTCGCTCCAACACCACAATAATATGGACCTTGTGGTCCTGGAAAACCATTTTTTGGCCAACCCAATGGTCTATCGTCAATGTCCAATAATGTATATTCCTTTTCCAAATTCAAAACATTAACAATACATCCATATGTTAAATATAATAAATTAAAATAATATATATTTATGATACCTGTTCAATACCAAACCATGATTCTTCATCTAAACATTTATTTACGGTTGCCAAACATGAATGTCGTTTATTTGTTTCGGTTGGAGTTCCATCCGCTTTATATGTATCACATAAAACCAATATATTATTACCGCCTCTAAATGGATCTTTATAAATGGCCACCGGATATAAATGAACATCTGAATTTGAACCTTCGGCTTGATACGTTGAACTACCATCATAATTCCATATTGGTAAATCTATATTTTGTTTTTGTGAATAGAATAGCAAAATTTTTATTTATTTTTTTAAATATTTAATTTTATAAAATGATTTAATTAGTCAGAGATACAATTTTAAAAGGATCGAATTTAATCGATAATTTTCATCAATTTTATCAATGAAAATCTCCTCGGATAACGTTCATATGATATGAAAATATAGCTAAGATAATTTTATGTATGGCTTAGATAATGTCTCATGAATTTTCCATTAATTAAATTAAAATTTTTTTTTAATTTGTACATAGGAAAGAAAACAATAAAAGTTAAATTACACTATTATTTTAACACAAATTGTATTATTATATACAGACGGAACTGCAAAAATGCTCTTGAACTATTCCATTATAAAATGCATTTTTCATAAAGTCATCACAAACTTTCAAGTTCAAATAATTGATGCATAATTTTAAGTAAAACAATTAAAACTCTACTATTATATAGTCACTGCTATATATATAATTAAATAAGGTAATTGCGTCTATAAAAAATAAAAAATACAATCAGTTTTCATTATCAAGTATATACTATAGCTAAAAAGTAGCTGCTATATATTTTGTATGTTTAATCATTTTAACGATTGTTTAATATGTTATTTTTAATATATAATAAATAAGATATTAATTAAACGGACAAAAGTCTCACGTGTTCAATACAAACGCAGTATAGTATCTATATAATAAAATCAAAATAAATATATATTAAATTACTAATTAATATTATTATTATTATTATTATTGTTTTTATCTTCTTGATGATTTGCGCTTTTATTAAATAATATGATAATATATATCGATTTGATGTAATAAAAAATGCAACAAATTATATATGGATATTGATTTACATGTATTTTGTTTGTTTTCTTATATTTTTCACAATTACGATATCTGAGTATTTCTTATACCATTCAAATATCACAGATTTCTGATTATTCTATCAATTAATAACCATATTTTCAAGATATAATCAAATAAACTAATTTTTAATCCCATAAATATCTTTGGAGGACTTTTTCCATGGCAGTTCACCTTAAAACATTAGTTTATAACTTCCAACTGTACCAAATCGATTGTTAATATAATTCTACACCGATTTAAGTACCTTAACATCCTGGGACATTGTCTGAATCCTCAGAAATCATGAATCATCTTAAAATATCCAATCAAAATCGATTTATTGACATGAAAAAATTAATAAAAATTTATTATTAAATTTTTCATTCGATTATATGATAGATTTGTTATAATATATTTTTATCACATCTCTTACATTATTTTTTATTAATTAAATATATTATTAATTATAATATAATTAAAAAACCTTGATGAAAAAAAAACAATTATGCCTTTTCATATAAAATCTATTCTATATTATATCTACTATATAGATATATATAGAATTTTCACAATTACGCAATTCTTTTTGTTTTCATTTTTTGTAATTAATTATATTATTTTAGTATATGTATTTAATTTATAAAATATTCTATAATAAGATAAAAATCCGCGCATTTTCATATAGAAGATTGCGAATTTTTACTATATATACACTTGCTTACCTTCCGGTTTACTTGGTATTGATGTTATTGTACGATCTTTTGAACGTAATGATTCACCGGTACCATCAATCCAAATATATGTTGCTTGAATATAACCATCTGGTATCGGTAAATTCATATAACGATCTAATATTTTTTTATCAATACAGGCATTCGGTGATGTTTCTAATGTTTTTGACATTCTAAATGAATAAATATAGATAAGGTATTTATTTCAATATTAAATATAATATTTATTATAATTTAATATATATTTTTTTAAAATAAATTACGTTTATATAATCAATTTTGTAAATATATTTTTAAATGAAATTTTTAAATAAGTCTATTTATTAATCATTTATATATAATTATATATAATAATATGATATATTATAATTACAATTATTATTATATAAACAATTATATAACAAAATTATATTTTTTTAATTTTTCTAAAAATGCGCGGTATAAAATAAATTAAAATTTCAATTTATTTTATGTAAATTTAATTTGTTGCGTATATATTTTTGATAAATATAATTGCATTTAATATATTTTAATATTATAAATTGTGTGTTTGTTTATGCACGACATGTACATGCATGTATTATAATTAAAGACAAATTATTTAAATTATTTATAATTAATAGAAATTATAATTTATATATATATATATATATATATATATATATAAATATATATAAATTATATATATATATATATATGCTTTTTTTTTGTTTTGTATATGGATATCACAACATTTAATTATGAATATTTTGCGATGATCATTTATAAGAATTATTTTTTCCATAAAAATCCAGATGTTTTTCTTGATTTGACGAGATATATAATTAAACTATTTTATTATATCCTTATGGGAAAATAATTGCTCATCTCTACGACTCTAATTTTAAATGGGATTTTATGTTAATCAAATATGGGAATTCAATTTTGTAATCAAATTTTTATGAGGAATTATGAGGAATTTGTGAAATAATCATTTTTACACAAATTATAATTAATAATCCAATTTTTTAATGCAATAATTTTAATTTTATTTTTTATTTTTATTTTTGGATTAATTTTAATGCATTAGTCCAATAATTCATAGATAGATTCATAGTCATAGATAAATAATGTATGATTAAGTGTATCATTTAATAGCAAACATTTTATCAATAATTTATATACATATACAAATAAAATTTGTAAAACTGTTGACATGAAATCTTCTGAATATTCTATAATGTTATCCGATTTAGAGTATATTTTGTGTTGCAATTAATCATAATAACGAATATTCAATATTCAACTGCGTATTAGAAAAAAATCTGTTTAAAATTCCGGTTCGAAAATATCATAAAAACAAACTATATGCTTTTCTTGTCGTCTTATCCATGGGATTAAAAACTCATCATGGCCAATCATTGAATCATAACTGCAACTGAATTGCTCAATACATTATCAAAATTTAAAGTTCGCAGTGAGTTTTATTCAAATATATATATTAAACCCGTCGATTCCAATTAAAATGTAACTAATATATAAATAAGCAATTTATATTTATATTTAAAATTCACACAAATTTTCCCGATTATAAATCCATAAATTTTCGAATATCCGCAATGATTCTCGCAAATATTATATATTATAATAATAACTGTAATATATTTACAATTAAAGCATAAATTTGAATTATTTAAACACAATAACTATAGAATCGCGTTATTAAGATTAACTATTAAATCGTAGTAATGATATCCTTAAAATTTTATAAATGTAATATAACGAACTCTCACGACCTAGAGCTGATAAAGTAAATCAATTACCAAAAAAGTGATTTATAAACAAATTAATCTTGAAAAATATAAATTTGTTAATCCACAATGAAAACGTAAAAAAAAAAACAATTATATTTAATAAAAAATAAATTTTTTTATTAGATTATTATCGCACAATTAATAATAGAATAATAAAAAAAATGAAGTATAAATGCATTTAATTGTATTATTTAGATAATTATAAATACAAAATGAAATCCCAATTTATGATTAATTCATAGCATTAAAAATTATTATAATATATATATATTACTTTTATTTTATTTGAATTCACTGATGAAAAAAAAAACAACATAAAAACTCGCGAACTCTAAGTATATATTTTTGTAGCAACTTAACTTATATATTATTTATAAATAAATAAATATTTTAAGTTTATTTAACGGAAAATTGAACAAGACTGAATTTATCTATTAAATGATTTTCCCATTTATAGTTTAATATTATTATTATTATTATATTAAAACTATATTACATAAAAATTTTATTTATCTAGAAAATATATATATAACAGATGAGAGAGGATATTTTATAATATTTAATTATATAAAAATAATATTATATATATATATATATATAGAATAGAAAAATTATATATGATTGTTTATAATTTAAAATGTGCACAAATAAATAATAATAAATATATACATATATATAAGAAAGGGAAAAAAGTATTATTAAATATATTGCTGCTGTTTATTGTTATATATAGATAGATAGATAGATAGATAAATATATGTAAAATTGCATTTAATTTGCATTAAAAATTGTAATGCATCAATGTATAAAATCATAAAATGAAAATAAAATATACTTATATTCAGTCCACATACAACAAAACATTTTTTTTTTTAAATAAAGTGCATATTATTATTAAATTTATGGGTTCGCTTAAAATTATATTAACTATTATAATAATATATATTTCACATTCAATTTGCAAAAAAAAAAAAAATCTACAAATGATACAAATTTTTAAAATATACAAATTTTTTATTGTATATAGATTCGATGAGGTATATATATATATATATGGAAAATTATATCTCATCAAAGAAAGGTAAGATAACAAGTTTGTTATGAAATTATGAAAGATATAATATCGCAATAACTAAACAATATAATAGAATTTTCCAATCAATCCATTAATTATCGTTTAATGATTAATCCAAAATATTACAAAAAAAAACGCCGATTTTTTAGTTTAAACAAATTTTACCTGCCTGTGAATTCCTTTTGAAATAATACCAAAAATATAACGCAGGACCTCATAGGACACCAAATAGAAAGACCTATTAAAAAATTATAATTTTATTCATATAATTAATTTGATTGTCTGTCATGATTGGTCATCATGAAAGTGAAATCAGATTTAATTATAATTAATATATAATTAAATCCATTCATTATTATCATTATAATTGATCGTGGTGACTTGTTGTTTTACTATTATAACATATTTTATTATTGTTTATTATTGCACTATTATAATCCTATATAATATAATGTTTCATTTATATCTGCCTCCTGTATGTATATTCACCGCGACATGCGTTACTTACTCTATACATATGATATGATGACATGATTTAATATCATATTGTTTTTTAGCAGGTCTATTTAAATTTATTATTTGTTAATTTTTTTTTTATCATTTGATATAACAATTTAACATTAAAGAAGATGCAACTTTGTATGAATAATGTAGAAATAATATATTATTAAAATGAAAGGTAATTCAAATGTGAATTCCATATAGATATTAATATACATTCTGTGCGTGTATTAAATATATAGATTTAAGTGATTTATTTTACCAAATTTAAAATAATTTTAAAACGAAGCGATGAACCTTCGTCTTGATTTATTATACTTTTATAAAGAAAAAGAGTTACCGCGATAACGATTAACAATTATTAATGTAATTGTTTTTATCCATAAATCACTTTTTTGGTTAAATTTTGGGCTTCAATTCCCCAATTTAAGTACAAAAAATATATTTCCCATTTGACTGATTTTGTGGTTGATCTGTAATCAATGTCTCCACAGTACCATGTTTATTTTCCAATGTCTCCAGCGCAAAAAAAAAAACATTCATTTCTATATTTTAATGGACGCTTTATAGATAATGACGACGAGTCTCATTTTTTATGATGTGGTACCTTTTTTTTTTTTTAAATATCCAATAAAGAACATATAATTTATTAGGTGCATGTAATTCTATAAACAAATTATATTTTATTATTATTGTTATATAAAATACGTCCCATATGGATGCGGCAGAGTTACGTGCGAATGTTTTATATTATAAATATATGATATATTTAAATAACAATTTTTATGATAAATTATTTTTTATAATGATTTGATAAAACAATATAATAATTTAATACCTTGAAAATGTATCGTATTAAAGGAAATATCTAATCTATTCTTCAATTATATAGAATCCATATATTATTTATATATATATTTTTTACATTTATATTTTGTAATTTAAATAGAAACATTGATTACCTACACACGAACATATTTAATATGATTATTTATTGTATAATATTGAATAAAAAAAAATATCTGTTTACATTTAAATTAATTTTAAATGAATTTCTTTTTTTTTATCAGTATACAGATAATTTTGATTAATTTTTTAATATAATCTCTAGACGCGATATATTACAATCAAAATCATAAATAAAAAAGGATTATTTTATTGTAATTTATTCATATTTTTTCTTCTAATGGTCAATTAACCCAATCCCAATTATTACTGATAAAGGAGCGAAGATAAGACAAAGACAAACTTCTGCATTTAAAAAAATCTTCATTTAATCCAAAATAGAAAACCTAGAATTCATACAAAATAAATTATAAAGAATCAATTAAAATAAAAAATTGTTTTTTTTTTATTAATTTATTCGATTTTAAATTACATAAATTTTATATTCATTTATTTTTATATATCATCATTAATTTATTATTATATTTATTATAATAAATGATATTTTAGAAAAAAATAAAAATACATTAAAATAAAGAAATACACATATAAATATATCGCATTAAAATAATTCACATTGATTTTAATTTATTTTTATGTGTCTTATTGTGCAGCGACGGCCACCCCACCATATATCATTAGGCGTTGTGTATCGTCACGTCAATTGGACTTTATTTAATTAGTTATAAACAAAAAAATAAATAAATAATATATTTATCACAATAATTAAAAACAAAAAAGATTATTTATATATTATATAAAATTAAATGAACATCAAAAAAAAAAAATATAATAAAATTATAATAAAAATAATAAAGAAAAATATAATAAAATTATAATAATAACGAAAAAAATAAAATATTAATTTGGGGTGGTTTTTTTTATTATATAAAATTAAAATAAAAGAACATAAATAATATTTTTTTTCTTTAAAATCTTCTTAATTTTTTTTGTTAATTTTGAAATGGTTTTTTTTTTTTTATAAAATAAGTAATTGCAATTTTTTTCCATTTTAGATAAATAATTTCTCATATAAATAATCATTTTTTTTTTAATTTTAGATAATTTCGATTTTTGACTTCATTGCAATTCTAATTATCATAATAATAATAATAAAAAAGGATTAAAAAATTAATATTTAAAAGTAATCCAATTTTAATATATTTATGTATCATTTATGAATTTAAGAAAAACATTAATTAAAATTTCTATAATAATAATAATAATATTAAAATTTCTTATAGATTTGTTTTTAGATATTTTTTTTATGATAATTTTTAGATATTTTCAAATTTATTATATCTCTAATTAATTTTTAAATTTTTTTAATTTATTTATTTATTTATAGATTATGTTAAATTATTATCTCGTTTAATAATTAATATCAATAAATTATTTCGAGTAAAATTATAATTTAAATTTTTAAAAATAAAAAAAAAATGATTTTTCTCGTTTTATTTTTTCTCGGAATCAGTTTTTATTGTATTTATATTTTTAATTTGAAATACAAATTTGAGAAAAATTAGGAAAACTCACACAAAAATGCATAATTATAATTAAATAATTAAAATATAAAATTTCTATTTTTAAATGAATATTAATCAACGTCGTTTTAATTTAAATTTAAACACATGAAGTTTTTTTTTATAGAAATACAATACTTGAAAAGAATAATACAAAAGGCAGTGTGTGTTAAAAACATGAGGAGGTGGATCATTTAATTATTCATTTTTAATCCTATAATTGCAAGCGTTTTTATTGTAATGATGTTTTAACTTTTTGTTTTAAAGTTAATGGAAAAATTAATAAAATATATTTTTTAATGGAAAAAATACTGTATTAATGATATAATTATATTTTGATTTTTTAAAATGTAATATTTTATAGCAAAATATTATTATTAATTTTTTTAGATTTTTAATATCATAATTTTTTGTTTTTTTTTTATTAAAATATCCACTCTTTGTGTATTATTATTTTTGATTTAATTAAAATTGGATGATATGTTGTTGGTTTTTTATTTTTTTATTTTGAAAAAATATAATAATTATTGATGAATAATTTTGAGTGTTTTGAGTGTTTGTTTTAATTATTATTTAATATTTTTTGTTTGTTTATTTTTCACATTAATACTGGGTTGTTTTTTTTTCTTCATTTTATTCTTTAAATTGGAAATTATTTGACCGACCGGAAAAATTAAATATAAATAGAAATAAAATGTATTAATAATAAATTATGCAGCAGCAAATGAAATCCATAAGTACGCAAATGAGTTTTTTTTTTACGATTAACCAAAAATCTCTATATAGAAAATATATTATTGTATTTTTGTTTTTTTTTTTTTAATTTATTTCTACTATTTTAAAACATTAAGATATTTTTATTTTATAATATCAATATAATTATAATTAATTTCATTTTTATTTATGTAATATGATGATAATTTTTTAATTTTTAATCTTTTTCATCTAAATTGTGTATTATATTTAATTTTTAATGATTGATTAATTCTCCGTTTTGAAAAAGTACAAAAAATTCTATATTGATTTACATTTATATAATGAAAAAAAAAAAAATTCACTACTGAATGATTTTTTTTTAAATATTTTGAATGTATAAAATAAAAAAAAAAACAAAATTAATTATTTAAGTATTTTGGCATACATTTGTTGCAATTTATTTTCAATTAAAAATTCTTATAAATAAATTGCATTATTCTTTTTCTTCTTTTTTCTTCTAAAAACATCACACACTATATAATAATATTAATTTTATTAATTATATTAACTTTAGTAATATTTTTCTATTTCTATTATAAATATATAAAAAAAAAAAAAAAAATTTAATTCTATTATTTATTTTTTACGATTATTTATATATGAGTATAAATACTTAAAAAAGTAATTAATTTTATTAAATTGATGCATCTAAAATTTAAAATACAAAAAAAAAATGTGTTGTTTGTTTTTTTGATATTTTATTTGTGCATTGATTGACTATAAATAATAAATTATTAAAATTTTATTTTTAAGTTTTTATTATTATTATTTTAAATAAATAAATAAAATAATACGAATAATATTTGTGGGGGCGGTTGTTTTTTTTTTTTTTTTGAACAACGCCGCACATTGGAACGGAAAATAATATTTCTTTTTTTTTTTTTAAGTCTAAATTGCAAAAAATAAGAATAAAATAAATAAACACACATTTTCTATAATTAAATAATTTTCTGATTTTTTTTTTGTTTTTTGTTTTCAATCAATCTAAATATATTAAAAATTAATTATTTAATAAATAAAATAAAAAACACATAATATATAATAATAATATTAATAGTAAAATAACAAAACGCGCGGCGCAATTATAACACATATTATAGAATATTTCTAAATAATATACATATATTTTAAATTTTTTTTAATTAATTTTATCCATAATTAATAATTATTAATCATGATGAACTATCTTTACGAAGATGCATTTCACTTAAATCGAGATCAGATTCAATTGATTGTATTGAATCACTTTTCATATTTTTTAAATTTGATAAATTACCACGACTTTTAAATGCGTCCAGCTAAATTGAAATTATTAATATTGAAAAATAAAAAAAAATTATTATTTTATTATACTAAATAATATAAATAATAATTCATAATTTTAATTATATAACTATATTATATTTATATATATTAAAAAGAAAATTTTAAAATGAATACATAAAAATATACTAAAATATATTTTATAATTTGTTATTAAGCATGCAATTTTATTAATTTTATTTATATAAAAGTACTTTTTTTAATTACAATTATGAAAACTTTGACGAGAATATGCGAAAATTTTTACATTCGTCGATGATATTTTTTTAGTGGTCAATGAAAATTAAGTCAATGAGTTTCTTTTTTTTTATAAATTTTGCAATGATTTAGCATTTGTTAAGAATCATTACCCCTCATAAATTGATTAAAATGGTAATAAAATTTTATGATAGTAAAATAATCATTAATATAATTTCAACCAGGTAAATTCTAAAATGGTAAATAAAATAATCTATTTTGGGAGATGCCTTCACAAATCCAATCAAATTCAATTATAAAATCAATAATTTTTATTATAGTAATTTATTAGAAATTTAATTGAAATCTTCTAAATTCAAATAGAAACGAAATCCAATCTAAATCAGAATATATATAACTAATTGGTTAAATAAATTCAATGGAGTACACAATAATTTTTGATATTTAAATTGCTAAGGAAAATTATCATAATACAAAATAATTGGTTGAATGCAATCGATGCTTATATAAAAACATGCATTACAAAACCATAAGGATTTAAAAAAAAACCATTTGATCCAGAAATAAAAAATAAAACACAAAAATTGTATTCATATTTTCTTTAAAATGTATACCTCTAATTCAAATAATAAAAAACAATTATGAAATTGCCCAAACAAGCAAAACATTTCTAAAGCATTTAGATAACAATTACATATATATATAATATTAGAAAAACAAAATTATTTATAATAGTATAGATAGAGAGATGCAACAATCATAAAACAGAATTAATATAGCAATAAATATTAAAAAAAAAAAAAGTGCATGCATGAAAAATATATTAGTGAACCTACATCATATATATAATTTTAAATATGCGTTTTGTTTTTATTTTATTATTTTCATCATTTTCATTTTATGAAAATGTACAATAAATTATTGTTTTATTTATTTTATAATTTTGAGCATAAATTATTTTTTAAAATATTTTTTTTCTTTTTCACAAAAAAAATATTTTTAGCCTATCCACTTCCATGGTTCAGTTTCAGGACTTGTTATTGGTGTCGGAAACTAAAAAAATATTTGTTTAGTTACATTTTTCAAAAGGTACACAAAAAAAAAATAAAAAAAAAATAAGGTTTATTTTTTAAAAAAAAAAACAAATTAATAAATAAATTAAAATAAATATTAATGTTATTTGTTTTTTTTTCTTTTAATTTTGTAAATAAGCAATTAATTTTATTTTTGGTTTGTTAATTCAATTAGTAATAGTTTTTATTTTAATGTTGTTGTTGTTGTTGTTGTTGTTGTAGGTGTCACAGTTCAAATTATGTGTGATGTAATTTTGTTTTTGGTTGTAAAAATTAATTTAGAAAAAAAAAGAAACAATATAATAAGCTTAATTTTTTTTTTTGTTTATCGAAAGGATGGAATATTCGATGTATGGATTGCTAGTGAACATTTTTAATCATTAGCATATTTTATCAAAAAAAAATCAATCTATTTAAAGATGTTTTTAACATATTTTGGTTTTTTTTATTAAATAATGAAAGCGATAAAACACAAATATTAAATTATTTCATAAGCGCTTTCATTCAACTATTTATTTATAGTATTTATTTTTTATTAATTTTTTTTTTCATTACAGAACATTAAACTATTAAAATATTTATTAAAATGGTTAAAAGGAAAAAGAAAAAAAAAACATTAAACATTATGATGACAAATACTAATTGAAATTAAAAAAAAATGAAAATGAAACCATTGTATATAGTAATTTTTTGTAATTAGAGTAAATTTTGATGTTAAATTAAAGGGATTCAAAAGCATAAAAAAAAACAGAAGTTCTTTTTCTATTTGTATTTTAAAAAAATCTGAAACCCTTAAAATTTGTTAATTTTTTTAAAATGGTTTATAATTTTTTTTTAGAAACAACTTAAAGAAATTTAACAAAAATTTTTTGTGCACTAAATAGTAAAATATAAATTATTTGCCGTATTTATTTGCCGCACAGTTTAATTTTAATCGAACTGAAAATTTTCAATTTTAAGCTTATTAAATTGTTTTTCTTTTCCTTTTTAATTATTTTCCCATTTTTCTTTCTTTGTTGTGTTGTGTTTTTTGTAAACATTTAAAGTGTCGTCGTGTTTGTATTTAGCGAATGAATGTGTGTGTTTTTAATTGATTTTAAAAGCATAAAATTATTTATTTATTTACACATGAAGGTGATGTTTTAAATAATAATAATAATAATAATAATAATAATAATAATAATAATAATAATAATAATAATAATAAATTTTATAATTAAAAAAAATAACATACCTCAGCTCTTAAATCAGCCACTTTATCTTGTAAATCACGTAAACGATCTGATTCATCTACATTTGAACGTAATTCACCTTCAGCTAACATTTCTGAATTCTAATTTACCAACAAATAAAATAATAAAATATTATAGCATATGATTAAAAAACAAATAATAATAATAATAATATTACCTTTGTTTCTAATCGTGAGATTTCTTGTTTAAGTTCAGCAACCGTTTGACTTTGTTCAGTTGATTTAATTTTAACATTCATTAATTCATCTTTCATGCGAGATTCAAGATCAGAATATCTAAATTACAAATTTTAAAAATATAGTTACAATTTTTCAGTATAAGCAAAAGAATTAAATCGATAGTGAAAAACCAAAAAACAATAAATACCTATGTTGTTGTTCACGAGCCTTATTTGACATTTCTTTTTCTCTATTCAGTGCCACTTCCAATTGATCTTTTATCCGTTTAGCTTCATCATCTTGACGACGCAATTGATTTGTTGATACCTGTACTTGTGTTTCTAATTCCATTACCTAAATATAAGAAACAAATTCGATTATCCTCGATCAATTAAATAAATACTGATGATGTCCAGGCAGTTAAAATACTTTTAAAAACTTACCTTTAATCGTAGTTCTTTTAATTCTGTTACCGTTTCCATTTCACGAATTCTGGTTGTCATTAATTCTTCTTCTAATTTTTGTAATTCATTTGATTTTGATGTATCCCAAAATAATAATTTTTTCGGTGTTGAATCTGGTGCTTGTGTATTATCATTTCTATGTTCCTGTTAAGAATATTCCAATATTATATTATTGAATAAATAAATATTAATTTCATTTTTTAATATTAATACCTGAAGTTGACGTTGCCATTGTGTACTTAATTCTTGTACACGTTGTTTTAAATCTTTTAGCAATAGACTAGCTTCGGCTTCACGTAATTTACTGGCAATTAATTCATCTTGTAAATGGGCTACCGAATTATCCGGTGTTGTTTCACGTAACGTTTTTTTATCCTCTTCTAATTCTTCAATTTTTACCTTTAAACTACGTATTGTATCTTCACTTTCGGCTAAACTCTGTCGTACCTTAACTAATTCTTCCAATAAACATGTAACCATTTCATCACGTTGTTTTAATGCCTCCTCTTTGACACACAATTCATCAATTGAATTTTGACGTGAATTATTCTATAAATTTATAATATAACAGGTAAAATTAATCAATAAAAAAAATATATCGATTTAAATCGAAAAAAAAACAACATCCTGAAATCATGCATAGTTTGGTTTTACAAATATTGATTATACTTAATTAACGTGATTAAGAAATCGAAAAAGAAAATATATAAATTTAATTTTGAAACAAAAAAAAAGCTTATAAATATAAATATATAGTAAAATGCAATCAAAGAAATAAAAATCAAATAAATTAAAATAACATCACTGATAAAAAAAAACAAACATCAACTATATTTGATAACTTACAGCAGCTTCCATTGAATTCTCTTGTTGAAGCTAGGCATATATTTATTTTTATTTTTAAAGCGTATTTTTTTAAAGGATAAAAAAAATAGTTTTAAATAGAGATATAAATTTACAATTTTGTTAAGATTAAATTACATTCTATAAATAGTATAATGATCCAATAGGTTTTATAATTAATTTTAATATTTTAGAATGTTCATTCGTTGTTTAAAGGTCGCAATTTGTTGCAAAAGGAATGCTTTTTTACGTTAACATGGGAAACGTATAACATGCCTTGAAGGCAAGTTAAAAAAGTTTAAGATAACAAATGATTATTTAGCAGAAAATTAGATTGATTTATTTTCTTAATTAATATAATTTGTAATTTTTTCAATACATTCGCAAAATAAATGAAGTAAATCTCTTAAAATCCCGATATCAACAGATATTAATTGGATCACTGTCACAAAAAACTAAAAGAATTCGAAGAAGAATAATGAAAAAAAAATTTTGAACTTACATTTTCTTGTAATCGTATACTTAAGCCACGTACTTCATCATTAGCAATTTCTAATTGATGTGATATTTCTAGATGAGATCGTCTTAATGCCAACAATTCCGATTGAATGGCATAACTGGTTTCTTCCTCTTCGGCACGTGACACTTGACCGCGTACCAATCGATCCGCTAATTCAGAACTTTCCGCTTCCAATAATTCATTACGTTTTTTTAATAAACGATTTTCATTACGTAATCGCTATTACACGTACCAAAAAAAAATAATCATAATATTAATTAATATACATTTTTTATGGGTAATTTTTCGCACATTTATTTTTTGTTTTGTATTTATTTCATTTCATATAAATAAAAGACAAAATAAAACTTACACGTAATTCAATCATTTCTTCTTGTTCTTTTTTCTTTATATCAGCATATTCTTTTTCCATTTTTTTCATTTTTTTTGTATTGATTTTCATTGAGAATGCTAAATTAAATAATGAATCGGCATCACTTTCTACACGAACTGGAAGATCTTTTTGGAAAAACTGTAATATAATATAAATAAATGATGTGGCTGGTTATTAAAATTTGTTTATTTTATATTTTTAAAGTTACATATAAAACAATATTCTGATAAAGAGCGCTTATCAGATAAAATTTATTTATGGTTTTAGATTTTTGTTTTTGTTTGTTTGTGTTATTTACTATTTTATCAATATTTGTTAGTTACTTTTACATTTGTGGACACTGAAAATTCTTAGCATTTAACATTAGCACATTTATTCTACAACAGTATTTAATTGAAAAGGTAAATTTTCATTAATTTCATTTAATATTTTGCATTCAAGAAATGTTTTTTTATTAATAGCAATTTTTATTCACTTATCCAATTTTAATTTATTTATAATTAATTTCATATATGTAATAAAAATTAAATTAAGTGCTGATCATTAATGTTTTAATTTACAATTAAATATACATTAAAATTTCAAATTTATTTATACTAATTGAAAAAACATTTCCATATTTTGATATACAACAGACGGACGCGGAGAAAATTTACAAATGCGTTATTTTTATATATATATAAAAGTGACACTTATATTGTATAAAAAGTATTATGTTATATGAATAAAAAAACCCCCTATCCAATTAGTTTTGTATTTTAATTAAATAATAAAAAAAAATGTATTTTATTACCTTTAACATTCCTTCCATATCATATGATAATAAATTTTCTTTTCCTATTACGAGCAATGCAAGTGCCATTTTAAATATAAATTCCATTCCTTCACTTAAAAATATATCCATAATACGACAACTAATTGGTAAATTTAATGTGGTTGTATACAATGTTAAAAACCAACTGGAAGCATACATTGATGTTTGAAATCCTTGTGATTGAAAATGAACATGCAATTCGGGTAATTGTTCTTGTACAAGATTTTCCAATTGATACATACAAAGACCTATATATATATATAATAAATTTGATTTATATGAATTTATTTCCATATATACTATATATACAAAACTTGTCAAAAAAAAATAATAAAATTATTACCTAATTCAGCCATTGAAGGTTTAAACATATCACGCATACGATGTTGTTGCATTATTTGTACTAATACAGCAAATGCTTCTTCTTCTGGCATCTACCAAAACAAAAAAATTATTATGAAAATTAAAACAATTTAATTTAATGAAACACAATAAAAATAAAAAAACCAACTTACAGATGCTTGCATTAACAGTAATCCAACAATAAATGCTGAACCTTGACAGTATCCAACTTCACGATCATGTAATGAATAGGCTTTCATTACATTAAACAATGCCTCTTGACCCAATCCATCCTTTTCCTTAAAAAAATCATGTTCCGGATAGGTACGAGCAATATCTCGTCGTATAACCTTTTCACATGCTGATGTTGCTTTTATATAATCAGCATATTGTTTTTTATCGGCTTCTGTGGCTCCACACAATAATTGCCAGACAATTGCACGAAAATGCTGTGGTATACCTTTACGGATCAAATCACGAATTGTTGGATTTTTACGCTTTAAATTACCCTCCCAATCGGCAACAAAACTAGCCCATGTTGACCAAATATCTTCTTCACCACCAGAATTACCTAAAATGTCATTATTCATATTTCATTTAATTTAATGTTTTTTTTTTTAAAAACAAGTTTTAATTTTTATTGTTTGTTTATTATGATTTCGCTCGGTCGCGATATAGGTGATGATTACATAAAAAAAAAATGAAATCACACACAAGAATTTAGAAATGAAAATTAAATTCACTATTGTATATTTGTATATTCAACTGATTCAACGCAGTTTTTTTTTTGTAAACATATCACATTTATTAAGTCTATCTTTTGATTTTAAATTATTACTCTTTACACAAAGTATTTTTCAAAAACAAAACTTCTTTACAAAAACACAATATCACATTTAAATAGATTACATTCAACTAAAAACTAATAATTATGAAATTTATTATAGAAAAATATGTGAATGAAAAATAAATATATAAATAAATTTTGTTTATATATTCAAAACATTTACACACCTGTATATAATATACTTTATTTACCTGTAATACTACTCTACTATATATATATATATATATATATATATATATATATATGAGTATTTCAAAACAAATATGTAAAGAAAGACACAACAAATATATAGACAAAAATATATGACGTTATAATAAATTTCTGATTAGTTTTTAACATTGTATTGGAAAATATAAATGCTTTTTATTATCGGGTGATACTTAAGATATCGTGTTTTAACTATACATTTCAATATTAGGTTTTTATAAAATACAGTCAAAACAGGTGTTTTTGCTTTGTATTTGGTGCGTATAATCAGGTAATTTTAATAGTTAACTGAAGATTCAGAAAAAATCTATTAAGATAAGATAATATTTTTACGCATTTCTTTGAAAAATTATCATTCATAGTATAGATATGCGAAACTTTTCTCAATTTTATTCTGGATTTATTCTTAACATATCATAAATAATGCATCAATTTAATTAATTACGCATTTAAAATTTAATAATAATCTTAAAATCTTAAAATTTACCTGAATTTAAACTAATTTGACTTGTATCGGAACTTTTTCGGCTATGTGCTGAACTTTGTAGTGAATTTAAACTTTTTGCATCACTTTCAATAAGTTTATTGGCCGCTTCCAATTTGGCCAATAAACTTAATTCTGATGTTGGTAATCCATCCGATGTTGCTGTCGGTCCATCCATTAAACGTATATTATTATTATCACTATCGGATGTCGTTAATGTCATAGTTCTTTTTAATAATTTTGTTATGTAAAAAATGTTTGTTTATATGGAAAATAACACCGGTAATAGAAATCGTTGGTTTGGGATTTCGATCGTTGGTCCCAACGGCAATAACCAAATAATCCTCAATATGTGAATTATTTGGAAAACGTAAAACGTTATCGAAATATAATCAAATTCAATTCAATTCAATTTTCTTTATCTTCTTATTTTCTTTTCTATATGTTCAATATTAAATTAATTCTATTTATTTATTTAGTTTTGTGTATGTTTGATTTTTTATTTTTTATTTTAATGCATTTTACTTTTCTCCATATAAACACAATAAATTAAAAACAAATACGATAAATCAACATCATTTTTTTTTTGGTGTTTTATCGCGGTACGGTCATTAAACTCCAAAAATCAAATAAAAATATATAAATTATTAAAAATTAAATAAATAAATTATTGTTTTTTTTTTGTTTTAAAATAAATAAAATAATTTGTTTTTTTTTTTTCAAATTATTTGGATTAAATTTTCTATTTATTTATATATAGTATTATTTGCTTTCTATATATATTAATTACGTTTTTAAGTTACTTATTGTTTTAATTGTTAATGTTTTTTGTCGCCGAAAAATATATTTAAAAAATTAAATTTATTTTTAATGGATTTTATGGTTTTTTAATTCCATATGATAAAGATGAAAGGTAGTAGATTATTGTTTTTGTTTCCCCCAATTATTGCAGCATAGTTGTTAATGATTCATTTTCATTGCAATTCAACATTGCAGCATTTACATACGATATATGTATACGTTTTTGTAATTCCAATGTTTTTAAGTTTTTTTATGTGTGTTTGAAATGTGAAGTGTGTAATATTTAATTAAATGCATATATTATATTTTATTTTTTGTATTATACAGCATCATCATCACCACACACCACCTTTGAAGTCTGTAAATAAGAAAAAAAATAAAAATTAATTATTATTAAATAAACTTTAAATAACTTTCTTTGTTTATTTATTTTTATTTTATTTTTTCTATTTTTTTTTTCATATATATATAAAGATAAATGAAAAACCTCAACATTTGGTAATATACAATTTTTTTATTTTGTGTATTTCATGAACTTTTTTATTATCATAATTATTATTATTATTATAGTTTTTTTTATTACAAATTTACAAATTTAAAATTGCATTAATCACAAATACAAAATCACAAAAAAAAAAATTAAGAAAATAAACTTTAAGCTATATCATTAAATAAAAAAATAAATCTATATCGTATATTTTTTCATTTAATTTCGTTTATGTCTTTTTTAAGACTGTTCTTATTCTTTTATGTATTCTTTTCTATGTCTATCTATTGTCCATATAGATCGATATAATAATAAAAAACGGACAACTTTATTAACAATTCAATACACAAAATTCGGAATATACACAAAAAAATCTTATTTATTTAATGATTATAATTTGTATTTGATGAACTATACACACAATATAACATCCCTTCAACAATAAATAACAATAAAATAAAACCCCATAAAAAAAAAAGGTTACGATTTTATGTCTATATATTTTTTTTTTCAATGGACAGTTGGTTGGTGGTAAAAAAATACAATAAAATAGAATAAAACAATAGATTTTATCTCGTATATATGATGAGAAAAATTGTGATTTTGGCACAAATCATATACATAATTTAGGGGTACAAAAAAAAAATCAAGAAAATCCATTTGAAAAAATAAATAAATAAATAATAATATGTTAGTTTTTGTTTTCATTATTCCAACAGGAAGTAGTTTATTTTATTTAGAAATAAATAAACATTGAATTGTGTTTAGTTTTCGGATCAATAAATCATTATTGCATTTTGGTATAAAAATAAAAACTATTCGAGGAAATAAAATCTATCATCAATATTCATTCGCTATCATATATACGGATAAATATTTTATTTTAAATAATTAATATATAATATCAATAAAAGATGTACTTGTATTATTGATAAAATAATATTTTGTTGATTTATTTATTAACATTAATAAAAAATTTGCATAAGAATATGTAAAATTAAAATCATTAATTTCATTGATAAATAATTTTTAATTTCAATGTCATTTTGTTTAGCGACTTTTATTATTTTTTAAACATCGATAAATTCGATCCTTATAAGGATTTAGTTTTTGATATCAAAAATATATATTCCTTTCTTTGTATCAATAGTTCTGGTTTTCCAAATCTACATAATAATATTTTATCCCATATTTTGCAGATTTGAATGATTCATTGACATTATATTGAATGAATATTTAATTTCATAAAATTATTATGTATAGGCTTGTAAATCAATTAAAATTGTCTATTTTTATGAAGGTATTTTAAATAAATTTCTTAATATCTTTTTCTCTTAATTTTTCTTAAATATATAGATTCTCCAGACGATATTTACATTGTCCCATTCCACCATATAAATGATATATTCAAAAAATTATTCAATTAGCTCAAACAATGCGACGAAGACAAACACTCAAAAAAATAGGAAAACTTATTTGAAGAATCTATTTATATATATAAAGATTAAAAAGTATCGAGGACTTTTATCCTTCATATTAAAATGAACCTTGTAACATTTTTTATGTACGGCGGTCATTTACATATAGAGTTTTCGATTTTTTGATAAATAAATAAAAAATACATAATGATGATGACCCAAAAATTCAGTTTTATAAAAATATATGGATATTAGAAAGTTTTTTTTTAGGAAAGATTGTAAGATTAAAGAACAAATTCTGTTTGTTATTCTTTATATTAATTTAAAATAACAACATTATAAAATAACATTAAAAGATAAAAAAAAATTAATTATATATGAACAAATTATTCCTTTTCATTATTATGCTGTATCTATATTTTTTTAGAAAAAAGTTTATTATACATGATATTATTATTATAATTTAAATGTAAATATTACATATCCATGCGATGACGACAATTTTTGTTTAAAAAAATATTATATATTTTATTTGTTGGTGGTTTAATTTTGCATATCACATATTTGCATATATTTTATATTATCGTATATATATTTTAATAATTTAATACTATATTATTATACAAATATATATACGGGTGGTACTGAATTGAAGATGTTGTCACTGAATCGTACACAGAAATGACTAATGTATAGTATTATTTAAATTTACATTTATTTTGTTATGGGATTTGTATATCAAAAAAAAAATATATATATATATATCTTTAAATAAATTATTATATATTTTATAAACTAAAGAAACAATCTTTTTTTTTATTGCAAAAGCATTCACGTTTTAGATCAATTCAATTTTGGGTTAGTATACAAAATGATGATTAATATTTTAATAAACACTTTATTTTTTTAGAAAAAAAAATCAAATTGATTAAATATAAAACATTTTTTTACCGACTTTACAGTATAAACCTCAAAACAAAGTGAATTTATAGAATCAATTGACCAATGAAAAGTTGAAAAAAAAAAATTCATTTCGATTCGATATCGCAGTTAACCTGCTCTACCCCCATAATTTTGAATTGAATCTGATTCATCAAAAATTATTACATTTTAGCAGTTATTTAATTGTATGAAAGTGAACTAAATCAAAAGTTATAAAAATTATAGGAAATTAAAACAAATAAGTGAAATTATGAGATAGTAAATTATTTAAACTTTTATAGGAAAAATCATATAAGTGATGATATTTTTTTTAATACAACTCTATAACGATCTTATTTAATTCATTCGCTTTTCGATCGATTCTTTTTTTTTTTATACCTACAAAAGCTATGACTTTTGAAGTACCACATTTATTGAAATGGTATAATAAAATAATTTTTAAGAGTAAATTTTTTATATAATAAATTGATTTTGAAATATATTATATATACAATAATGCAATACACAATTGTAGGGCAATATATTAATAAAACACGTCCATATACTCTTATGGTCACTAAACGATTATCTTTATTCTCTTTTTTCAATATCATTTACCATATTCCAATACAATATCATATATAACATAAATCTAATATAATAACATATAACAGATAATATAAAATACATAATACTGTACTAATAAAATACCGGGTGCATCAGGACAGATACCCTACATCTCGGCCTTTCCTGACACAATAATCGTCCCGATTATTAAAATAATTTAAATTAAAATATATAAAATTGTCACGTTTAACATAAATGACATAAGTGCATGCAATAATATAATACTAACTTAATTTTTAAATTTTTGATTTTTTTGATTAAAATTTACATTATTCCCTAATAATTCTTGCAATCGTTTGTCGCGTGTTTAAAAACTATTTTCGTTACCACATTTGTATAATTTCATATTTTGAGCCGAACAAATTCCATTGTATGGAACTCGAGAAATTTGTATACCTTCAATTTCTTTAACCACATATCTATCGTTATTTAGTAACTTATCGATTTCATATGGCCCTCTATACTTTGGCAAAAACTTTTTGTTAACTCCAATTGGTCCACCGTATTGTTTAATTAATACATAATCTCCGATTTTATACTGATGGGGTTTTTTATGCCTTCCATCATACTGTTTTTTATTATATTCCTGATTCCTTAAAATCCAATCACCCGCTATTTGCCTAATTGAAGATAAATTCCTATCCCCTTGGTTATCACCCAATACATTTGCATTGATATATTCTTTAATTTTGTCACAAACAGTACCCTTTTGACTGATTCCAAATAGCATCAAACTAGGAGTGAAACCGGTAGATCTGTACGTAGTATTATTTAATGCGAACTCAACCCTATCTAAATATTTACTCCAATCACTAGTAGTATTTTCATCACATAATTTAGAAAGTATTGGAGTAAGTGTACGATTTATCCGCTCAATTTGACCATTACCATAACAATTATAACCTTTCGTAGCTGACTGATCTTTTTTTGGACAGTCACGTGAAATGTGGCCCACTTCTTCACAGCTGAAACACTTTTGATCGCCGAACTTCTTCGTTGGACAATCACGTGAAACGTGCCCGACTTCTTTACAATTAAAACACGAAATATTCGATTTTTTACATTCCCATGACATATGGCCAGTTTCCTGACATTTAAAACATTTTGAATCAGCCCCGTCTTTCTTTGGCTTCTTTGACGGACGTCCACCATCATCGTCATCATTATCAGCATTTTGATTAAAATATCTATCTTTATTTTTTCCTGGCTGCTCTTTTTTACCTTTAGCCACTTTTCCATCATCAGCAACAGCTTCATCTTCATCATCCTCTTCAGCATCATCATCCTCTTCTTCATCTTCATCGCTTTCATTAGCTTCTTTATTTTCATCATGCTTACGTTTTACTACAGACGTATTGAATATAATATTGCTTACCTTTTCTTTATATTCATTTGATAGATTGTCGTTTAAATTAATTGAAGGTTTTGACTTTTCATTATCGTCATATAAAGATATGTTCAAAATTTGTTCATCAAAATTTTCGTCCGTAGATGTATTCGTACTCCGATTGCAAGAACCATTTACAATTAAACTCAAATAATCGCGTCCTAATACTACACAATAATTACAAGTATCATTTTCTACAACAAATACATTTTTATGGATAAAATTATTTTTAAAATATATATCACAATTAACTATACCAAATATTTTTAAAACACTGTTGTTGATTCCACAAAATTTTTGATGTTTATTATTGTCAATATTTTTAATGACGTGTTCTGGAACATATTTCCGTTGAATAAATGAAATCGGACTGCCTGAATCCAATAAAGAGGTCAATACTGCAGAAGATTTGTTGTCTTCGTTTGTGATAAATTCATACCTGATTAAATGCTCAAATTCGTTAATTTCTAAAATAAAATTTAATACCTTTTTTTTCGCCGATATATCCGTATTATTTACTTCATTACTTTCCAACGACAGTATTGATTTCACCAAACAATCCTGTATTTTATGTCCTGTCTTCCCACATTTATAGCAGGTTCCTTTAAACTTTCTAGGTTCCATGCAGTCTTTGCTAATGTGACCAACTTTATTACAATTATAACATTTATAGATGTTAAATTTATCATGTTGATGTTGATGTTGATGATTTGTAATCTCATCTTGATGGTCCACTAATTGATGGTTTCTATTTGATGAATAGTTTTTCTTGATGTCATACGCTCTATCCGAATATACTGGAAATTGATTATTGGTATACCGATCGCGAACAATTAATTTATTTGTTACATTATTATTTGTAAAACTCATTGTATTATTTTTCATTGTTTCGTATTTTGACAATGCAACCTTCAATTCACCTATATTGTTTGCACTATATAGAATGGATTTATTAAAAGCATTGTCAGCAATACCGTTTATGATGTATTGTATTAAATCTGTTTCTTCGATATCAGCCAGGGATGCAGTTTCTTGTATTTTCAATATGTATTGATGAAATGATTCATGTGGCATTTTTTTCATATTTCGTAGTTTATTATGTATATCCACACATGATATTTTCTTATCAAATTCCCTCATCAATGCATGTTTTAAATCGTAGTAATTGCCTACCTTTATCGTTCTTAAAAACAATTTCGCCGTCCCCGTCATTAATCGTTTTGCGTATATATACTTGGTCCTATCATCACATTCGATTATTTCCGGAGATTCCTCAAATTGTTCCAACCATTTCCTTATAGAAAGGTTATCATCACCACTAAATAAATACACTGAGTCCTCCACATCCTTAAAATTAAAAACTGGTTTAGATTGTGACCGGTCATTACCATTTAATTCCGCTAACTGCCTATTCAATTCTATTAACTCCTTTTTCTTACTTACAATTTCTCGCATACGAACCAATTCATGATCAATATTTTCTTCGATACTTACATTATTATCTCCATCAATATTTTCCATTTCAACATCTTCAGAAGCAATAAACCTTTTAATTTCCTCGTATGATAACGAACTAAGCGCATCTTTAAGACGTATTTTCAAATCGGGCTTGGTGCCACTCGTTGGTAAATTCAACTTGTCTAATCTTTCCTTAAGTTGCTTTATGGTTGCATTTTCCAACAAATTAAAAGCTGTACGTGGCTCCATCACTTAATTAAATATTATATTTCTTCACACTTAGAGTTAAAAAAAAATTCCACAATAAAAATTCATTCACGATTCAATAAATAATTTCGAGAATTATCTATTTTTTTTTTTTTTTTTTTTATTATATATATAAAAAAAAAAAAAATACGGATTCTTTTTTTTTTTTTCAAAATTGATGAAAACAATGTTATTTTTATTTTTTTTTTTTTTTTTTTTTATATTAACTAAACCCACTATACTTTAACGTTTTAACTCTATTTAACTTTATCACAGATATAGCTTTTTTTTTTTTTTTTTTTTTCAATTTTTCATTATCACACTTAATCTTTTACGTTATTATTCTTTAAACTTTATAACACGTCATATCCCACTTCTGAAAATTGTAGGGCAATATATTAATAAAACACGTCCATATACTCTTATGGTCACTAAACGATTATCTTTATTCTCTTTTTTCAATATCATTTACCATATTCCAATACAATATCATATATAACATAAATCTAATATAATAACATATAACAGATAATATAAAATACATAATACTGTACTAATAAAATACCGGGTGCATCAGGACAGATACCCTACACAATTATCGTTGAAGAGTATATAATAATAAAATTTGCAAATCAAACAAAAAAAAAATTCATTTTAAAATAAAACAATTGAATTTCTATTTCAATATTTATAAATTAAAGGTAAACAAAAAAAAAAGGTAAAAAAAAAAAATTTTTAAAAACACAATAAATTGCTATACTTTTCAATTAATTATTTAAAAAAAAAAATAACAAAAACTTCTCTGCACTTTTGGCTAAAATAAGTTTTATTTATATATACAAAATATAATATAAACAAATTATTTTCATTTCATTTTATTATTTTTTATATTTATTTTATTTTATTTTTTTTTTATGGTGGATGGAGAAATATACAGAATAAAAATTGTGTTTATTTTCCATACCCATAAATTTTCATTGTAAATTTATATATAAAAGTAAATAAAAATAAAATGTTTTATATAAATACTATAGAGACAAAACCATCGCGCATTTGTATAATGTAACAAATTATTAAGTATCAATGCAAAAAAAAAATTATACTTTTCCCGTATGAATTCGGTAATTTTTTTTTAAGTCAAATAAAACCCATAGTTTTTTTTATTGTTAATATCTTAATCATTTCAATTTTCCGCATGCAGTATTTAATAATATAATATAGAAAGTGACTTTTATTTGGTTTTTTTTCTTAAAAAAGTAGAAAGGGAATTGGGTTTGAATTTGAATTTATTTTGGTAATTTTTTTAATAATCACAATCGTTTTTCTATAGTTTTTCAAATAATCTTTATAAAATTGTCTTGTGCGATATTGTTGATAGGAAACTCAATTACAAAATTCTGACAAAGCTTTTGAAGTTCGTTCAATTCCTATACGGAAGACATTAAACATTTGTTGTTTTTATGAACTGAATTTTACACAAAATTACATATTTTTCTCATGAGGTTGATCGTATGGCAAATTACCCCAAAAAAAAAACAACAAATTATGATTATCCAAAACTGAAAACTATTGTCGAACGTCAAAATCATCAATATAGAGAGTTTCGTAATGCATTCGTATTTTTTACACTGTATTATGAATCAACAATCAATAAAAAAAAATAATTGATCATAATTTATTTTGACAAATTTCGATTAAGTTATACTTCTTTATTTACTTACTTACTATACATCGTGTTAATTCAAGTGAATCACCATATTTAAAATAAATGAAAAATCACAGTTGAATAAAACAAAATAAAATACTATTTTACCTTATACAAATAAATATATAAAATTTTTCTCTTTTCAAGTGTGTTTTGTTTTTTTTTTTTTTGTAAGCGATATCAAAAGATTTTCATTTATTTATGTTTGAAAAATTTATAAAAAATGTGCATGCAATGCAAATCTACAAAAAAC
Source organism: Dilophus febrilis (assembly GCA_958336335.1). Classification (NCBI taxonomy): domain Eukaryota; kingdom Metazoa; phylum Arthropoda; class Insecta; order Diptera; family Bibionidae; genus Dilophus; species Dilophus febrilis. The sequence continues at coordinate 39,401,373 of OY284468.1, forward strand.
ACTATATATACTTTTTAACATTTTTAATTTAATATACAAAAAAATTAAAACAAAAATTGAATTTTTTCTTTTATAAAATATTATATATTTATAGTGTAAGTGTATAAATATTATTTTTATAGAGCGTAAATAATATTTTCATTATTATATTAGATTAATTAATTTAATTATTTATAATTTAATAAATAAGTATATTAATTTTTTTATAATAAAGGTAAATAATATTATTTATGTAAAATCCTAACGCGTATGGTCGGTAAATGGTCGGTTAAAAAAAATAGTTTTCTAATAAAATACATTTAAAAATGTTTTTTTATTAAATGGAAACGGTTCGTATTCATATAATATATTATATTAATATCGAAGGCGATAATCCGCTGCTATGATGGTATTTTAATCTTAAAATTACAACGGGATGATAAGTAATTAAAATTCAATTACTTGTGGCAAATCATGTATAGTGAAAATGGTAATTTTCAGAAACATCTTGGATATGTTGGATATGTTTTTTGCCAATAAATTTTCATATATTCAACACAATTCTTCTAACATTTTTAATGAATGAAATGGACCAAATTTATCATATATTTTTTTCGTTATTGAGTGCTATAACATAATATAAATCCCAATAATAAATAAATTAATTTCACAAATGTCATAGACCTACTTTATTCATAACTATATATATTAATGTCTATATATATATATATGAAAGAAAAAAAACAAATACAAATGAACAATAATAATTTTAAAAAAAAACAAGTACTTTTGGTATAATTATAACAATAACAAAAATATTAATTTGAAACATATATCTAGCAAAAATTTCTATATAGATGAAAAAAAACTATATATACAATTACAATTATACTATTCAAAACAACGTAATTTTCATTTATTATATACTGTACTAATATATCTGTATATTTATAACAAATGCGTGAATGCAAAATAAAAAAATAATCTTTATTTTATTTTTTTTTGTAGGTATTCGGTACACATACGTACGTAAATATATAAAAAAAACAATGTTTGTTTCAATTGCAATATTATATACATTTATATAAGTAAAATATATTTTATATATACATACTTTATAATACATGTATAATAATAACACACAGAAATTGCACAAAACAAAAAATTATATTGTGTAATAAAAATAGAAAGTTAAAAAAATACCTGATGGTAATTTAAAAAAAAAAAACAACATATACGAAAGGTAAATTAACAAAAAAAAGGTTAACAAAATAAAAATGAATGAATTTCGCATGAATCAATAATTTCAGAAGTTTTTTTTTGTTTTTTTTTTTAATAAAAACAAGTTTGAATTGAAATTAAAATATTTATATGGGCGAAATACCTGAGGGTCTATTTTCGATTATTGTCAAATTTTATTATTCATATATGTGGAAAATGTGTTATCGGTTTTCATCGAACAGGTTTTCTTATTAGATTTTTTCAATGAATATCAAACATCCGAAAATGTATTTATAAAATCTTTAACACCACCAAGCGAGTGTGAATAATTAATCATTTTTACCACTCTAACTATATCATATTATCTTTCATTAAATGCATTTTATTTCGAATTAATATTATATTAAAATTATTTGTATTTGATATGCAAATATTTTTAACAATATTTAAAACACCTAAATAAATATCAGAAAAAATAAAAACGAAAAATAGAAAACACAAAATACAGAATATTTAAATATTTATTCCGTACATCGGATAATGTAAAAATTTTTATAGAAAATACTTTAAATTTTTAATAATACATTTTACAGGTGATTTTATTTTTATTCTATTCTTATTATACAAACAAATACATTATTATGCATATATATACTACTTTGAATAGCAAAAGGTATTCTTTTTTTATAGTATTTATATAGAAGAAAATTTTTGCAAACAACAAAATATATACAAAATTTTTAGTGTGAAATTCTATTTGATTGTTTGTGAAAAAAAATATATGGAGAAAAAAAAACAATCAAATGTTTGAAATATGATTAACAAAAACACAAAGAAAATTAACAAAAAGGTGGTTATATGAAAAATTGGTAAATTTTCTATTACACAATACAATTATTAAATTTTCGTATATAAATTCACAAGAAAAATATTGCGATGTTATTAAAAAACGAAACTAAATTTTTTTTTTTTTTTATTGGAAATAAAATATAATAATTGTCTTAATCTCATTTAGATATGTATATACAATATAATAATTTTTTAGTGTGTGTAATAAATCATCTTTTTCACACTTGAACCAATTTTAATTAGATTTTTAATTAGTAAATAAAATATTTTAAATTAATTTCCTATATACTATACATAAAAATAAGATTTTTATATAAATATTTTTATGTATGGAAAGGTATTTTTATATAATTAGGCAAATATGTAAATTTGTGTTTGTTTTTTTTTCTGTATTATATCAAATTTAAGATTTGTTGAAAGATACGCATACATTTTTTTTTTACTAAATATGAAGAATATTAATTTGTTGTTTAATTTTTTGTATACTTATTATCTATCGAATCAATCGAAACGATGAAAGATGTGTTAACACAAGAAATCATTATGAATATTTTTTAAGCTTGTTTTTACGAGATTTTTGACGATTAATCAATTTTTGGATATTTTTTAATATTAATATTAATTCAATTTTATAGTACAATTGGAATATAAGGTAGAAAATTGGCATACGGAGGATTAAATTGCTAACTATTCAAAATATACAATCCCTGAATAACATTTTTCATAGGAATATCTTTAAAATAATTACCATTAGTATATATTTTTGTACAAATTACGTATTCAGTGATTTTGAAAACTAAAACCAAACTGAAATTGAATATTTATTGTATATATTATTATCGCGCGCAGTATATGAATATTTCAAATTTTAATCACGCACAATTAATTTTATATTTTTTTTTATTTTTTTTTTCAATTAAATTCATATTTAGAAATGTTTTATGAAGTATTATATTATTTTTTCTTTAATTTATTCCAATTGATATATGTAGTATATATAGGATAGAGACCGACCACCATATAAATAATAATTAATAATGATATTATAAATAATAAAAATATAATATAGGTGTAAAAAGAAAAAATTATAGGTAAAATAAACAATATACAAATATTGATTTGATGAAATCAATGAATATTTTTTTTAAGTTTTCAAATAATTGAATTTAGGATAAATAACAGCAATAATTCGTATTTTTTTTATATAAATAGAGAGTATGATAAAAGTTCAAAGACCGCATTATTGTCTAGCTCTAGATAAAGCCTCGATTTCTATGAAAATATTTTATTTACCACAAATATGATATTTGTGATATATAAAAAAATGTGCTTTTTCTGAAATTTATTTTGCCTGGATAAAAAAACCGAAATTTAATCATATATACCAATTGCTGTTAAATAATTCCATTTTTTATTAGTTTGTAAATTAACTGGATATTTTATTATTATGAAATTAAATCATAAAAATTAAATAAAATGTAAATAAAATGAAAAATGAAGTTTGGACGACGGTCAGCCGACGGCAATAGAAGAAAAAATATCAATGTCCGCCGTCAGTCCGCCGTCCAATATTCATAAAAAGCACCTACATTGAAATGCATGTATTTTCAATTTGACATTTGCCGTCGTCTGCCGTCGGCATTTCATAAAAAGCTTTACTTAAACGATCAAAATGTTTAATGATTTAACATGTACATATTTAATAACTATAATGATGACATTGATTTATATACTAATGTGATTTTTATTAAGTAAATTTTTCAATTTTGCAAATAAAAACGGTCATATAGGAATAGAAAATAATCTATAAAAGTAAATATTGATTGATTTATTGCAGCAGTGATTTAGCAGCAGATCAAATAAAAAATTGAAGGAATATATTTAAGAAAACAAAATGAAATGTTTATTCTAAATACGCGTGATTGAAATTATATAAACAAAATCAATATCTAAAAATGTATACCAAAAACATTTTCCGAATTAAAGATTTCCATAAAATTATATATATAGAGTAATTTCCAATTACTTAAATGAAAATTTTTTTTATTATAATATATTTATCTATTTCAAATATTGATTATAAGTTTGAAAATATAAGTATATATAGAAAAAAATGAATAAAGAAACATTTTTATATCATGTGAAAAATTACAATATTACAAAAACCCATCAAATTTATATCTTAAATATGATTCAAAATACAAAAAAAAAAAAAAAAAAATATTTATTAATTTCACACATGCAATAATATATTAGTAATATTCATAAACATTTACATCAATAAAAGTGTATATAAAAAAATAAAAATGAAATATCAAAAAGAACAACGACGATAAAGATATTACAATATATAATGAAAAATTAATTAATTAATAATATAATAATTATAATATATATTCTTTAAATAACATCAAAAACACCTATACATTTTTATATATTTATGTTTGTAAAACATATAACATATACACATATTCAAAGAAATTAACATTAAAAAATTTCAGTATATATATATATATATATTTATTTTCTTATCGACAAATACATCCGGACAAATAAAAGTAAAATGAAAATGAAAAAAAAAATAGCGTATATATTCCGTTTTTTTACGTAATAATAACTTTACAATATGATAATGATTTGTTTTTTTTTGTTTTAATTATTATATTGAAAACTTTCAAAATTAATATTATTTTTTTTACATTAAAAACACAAAAAATATATCTTTACTTTACATTACTTTATATTACTTTAAGATAAATTTAATCCTTGAATCCTGTGTGTTGGTTTTATATTTAAACATATTATAAAAAAAATAGAACAATCATATAATAGAGAAACCAAATAATCAATAGGGTAATAGATATACAGAAAATAGATAAAAGAAAAACAAAAATTTACCGGAAAAGACAAAAAAAAAAAAAGAGTAAGAAATGGATAAAATAAATTGTTATATATTTTATTGATTTAATGATTGTTTATTGATTGATCGTTAATATTTTACGAAGGTATGCCTAAAATACACCTAATCTGTCTTAAGTTGAAATTATAATCTATATATATCATCTATACTATTCGGTCATTGCTCCGCGTTATACCATATACTTTAATTTAACTCCATATATTATAAAATTAATTTCATTCAAATTCATTTATTCAATGCAAACAAATACTTATAGTTGTATTTATAATTGTATTTCCCTCCATCATTTATTTAATGATGTGGGGATGAAGATATTTTCAATTTTTATAATCTTATATTCATATGTGATTTAATTATATTATTGAGTTTTGCCATCTTCAATACAAATTTCGTTCTTTGTTATAATAAAATCTTTGAAAAAAAAAACCATTTTACCTATCCGCAAACACATTTACAAAAATATAAACTATTTTTTTTTTGTTCACAAATGAGGTTAGTATATATTTTGCATTATATCGCTTATAATTTTCTAAACACATATTGTATATAATAATGAATACATTTTTATTATTAAATATGTTTTATATAGAGTATTTATGAACATATGAAATATATACCATAAATGCATTAATTTTTTTTTATGATAAAATTATTTAATTGTTTTTTATTTTTTTCTTTTACTTCAAATACCTCCTATTTTACAATGAAAAAAAGTGTTGGAGAAAATTATTATTATATAAAATACATGAAAGGTAAATGCAAAAAAAAAAAAAAAATGCATTTATATGTGAAAAATAAAATTTTTTTTTTATATTGTTAGTGTTTTTAAAATATACAGCGTTTTTTTTTGCAAGTGGAAAATAAAAGAATTGATGTTTTTTTTTAAATAAATTAAAAGAAAAAATAGAAACGAATTCTTATATGTATATATAAAACAATTTTTCACAAATGTATTCGAACTCATATAAATATATAAATGTGAATGCATAATTCACCATTATACGATTATACACATAACGAATCACGTCATTTCCACATTGCGGATTATTCATCACAGATATATACAATTTTTTTTTATGTTAATTTATTCTAATTAAAAAATTTCATTATACAAAATAGAATTTGTATAAAAAACTATCCATAGTTTAGTCAACCACAATGAAATAAATCAGTAAAAAAGGATTATTTGTAAACAATTAATATCTATAAATGTATAAATAAGAAAATTCATTTTCTAAACAATAACTTCTGTCCATATTCATGATGATAATCGTACCAATAATTGGTGCTTTTTTTCTTTGTACATTTTTAATCGAAATTTAAAAAATAAATTAAAAACAATCAATTAATATTATTTTATAAATTTTTTTTAGTATTGGTTCGTGTTGCGGTATGGTACGGATGATGACGACGACGACGACAACAATGCTGATGATGATGATGAATATTAATAATATATTATATTATTATTATAAATAAGGTAATACAAGGTCTTGTAAAAAATAACAAAACAAAAATGTTTATATTTTTATATAATCATACCATAAAAAATTTATAATATTGTATGTGCGAGAATAATATAATTATATTCACGTTAATATTAAGAGCAATGGTTATTTATTTATTTATTTATACATTCAACAATTTTTTTTTAAATATTATTATTATTATTATTATAATTGTCGGTAGAACAGGCAAAATAACATAAAAATTATTTTCAATATAGGAATTTCATATTTTTTTTCATTGTAACACAAGCAAAAACCACGTATATGAGATTTACCTGTGTGGGTGAGTATTACAAAATTTATCATAAAAAAAAATCAAAGAATTAAAAATGTTATAGAATTTTCATTGGAAAAACATTGCTGAAATTAACTTCTCTTTGATATTAATATAATGATGTTATTAATAAGGAAAAATATTAATCCAACGAATAATTTGATTTAATTAATGAATTTATACAATTAATACAATTTATACAATACAATTCACAAATGATAATTTAAGGAATATAATAAAGAAAAATCTATTTCCTAATATACCAGAAAAAAAAATATCTGTATATGGAATAAATTTTACTTAATGAATTCTGTCATTAAACCGATGATATAATATCTAAAGGTGCATATACAATAGATAAATAGAGATTCTAAATATATATACCTAATATATTCAACTCATATATAGAAATATAAATAAATTATATACCATATAGACTTATTTCACACTAAATAGAAATAAACAAAAAAAGAAAAAAAAAAGTGGTTGATTGTTGATTCATATTGTCATTAAAAATGGAAATTTGATATACACTCCTCTATTTGTGTATATACCATATTCTTCAAACAAAAAAAATTAATACGATGACAAAAATGCAAAAACGTAGAATAATTATATTTGATATATATATATATATAAATAATCCTTACTCTTTAAATTTCGTACAGAATTGAATGTAAAATCAATTATTTATATATAAGTGTTAAAAGCATTGCAAAAAAAAAACTATGATCAATGAAGAAAATTCACAGAAAAATTCACAAGAAAATTCAGTATAAAAATTGCATTAATAAATTACGATATCGAATAAGATTCATTTGCTTTAATTGCAAACTCTTTAAAATAAACTCTTTTATGTAAATTCCAAAACTTAAAAACTATATATATTTTGATTATATTCCTATTAGCGGGCATGCCTTTTTGTGTGTCAATTTTCATGATATTTTTATTATTTTTAAAATTAATTTATGATTCTTTTTTTTTTGTTTACCAAAAAATAGGTTAAATAGATAATAATTGATTCTATAATAAAAATAAATAAACACATAATTTTTATTATAAATTTCATTTATAACACTATATAATATATATTTAAGAGAAAATCGTTAATTGTCATATTTAAATCATTAAAATTAGAAATAATATATTAATTACAAATCTAACTATATACATTTTTGTAATAATTAAATTAGTATATAACTACTATAAATTCATTAACAATTTTATTTTGACTTAAAATTGTCGTCATAAAATTTTATCAAATCAAATGTTTGGGACGCACAAAAATACGCACAAATTATATATGATTTATTTATATGACCGTTGAGGTTGTTGTAGCGTAACAAATAAAACTAATTTTTTTTTTACTTTTATTTTATTATAAAAGAATGTAATTTGTAATTTTTGGCTATTGTTTCTATATACAGAGACAACAAAAAATATACAACCTTGTACATATAATATGCAAAATAATTTAATAATTTTCGAGCTTAGGTTAAATAACTTGATCGTATTCAGAGATAAAACTCTATATATCGTATATATATAATTAGTTCAATTGTATATACATAATATAAAAACAAAAAAATTATAGTTTATATTATGGGAAGAGTATTCTATATAATTTTACATATATAAATTTATAGAATTAATTATAATGAATTAATATCATAAAAAAAATTATAGGATTATTTAAAAAAAAAATATTATATGGTCGGATATGTTAACAAATGTAAATGTAATTTGTTAAATAATAATTTTAGTTATATCATAAATATTTTTTTTTTTGGAATAATAACGATTTATGTGGGATTTAATAAGACGATTATTTGGATAAAAAAAAAGGGATATTCAAAATATTGGTCTGTAATATAATATAATGATAATTTATTCCTTAAAGATTAATCGTCAGGGAAAAGATTAAAGTTTTTGTCTTTGGATACAAAAAAAAATTAATAAATTTTTCGCTATACAACCAACCATCTGGTTTTAGCGTCCAACAACAGCATTCTGTTGTTAATTTCTTAATTTGTGGCTTTTAAGGTATCGGTAATTAGCCGTACGACCAAGCGCAAGCGGAAAATACAACTATGTTTTAAAATTCAGATTCGAAAAATAACCGAAAAAACACAAAACATATTTTATGCATTCAGTAGGATTCGAACCCACGACCCCAAAATTTCGTTAGAATTTTAGGTTGGCATTTTTAACATTTACACCACATATATAGCATTTGGATACAATCACAATTAATTTCATGGTATGTAAAATACAAAATGAATATACTCTTAAATAAACCGTATTATTATTATTATTATTATTACTATTTTAATTATTATATTATAGGTTAGTATATATGAAAAATAAAAGAAAAATTTAAAAGTATATATACAAGAAAAATTATCTTCAGAATATGTTTTTCTTTAATTCTAAAATTATTAAAACTATTATTATTATTATTAGAATACACAAACTTAAAAGAACAGACATAAAGAAGATAATTTAAAAGAAAAAAAAAATAAAAATTAAATTACTTAAAAATTTAACCTAAATTTGTAACATTTTAAATACAGAAAAGCATTATACAGAAATTATAATTTTCATATATATCAATGTTTTTGTATTCATTCATAATATATACATACATTTATTAATATATATAACTATATGATCTGTAACGATATGCGAGTTATGTTTTATTATATATATTTTAAAAATTATTATATGCTACTTTAACCACTATTATATCCGAATCATTTTGAAATAAATTCCATAATTAATTGAATTTAAAAGTTTTTTTACTTCTGTCTGCGCAATTATGTAACTAAAACCATCATTTTATGAAATAAAATTAGAAGGATTAAAAAAATTGTTGTTTAAAGTCTTTTTTTGGCATCTCAAAATCGACCATTCGAATAAAATAGAAGGTGTCCGATATAATATAGTGATTAGAGTAGTATATAAATATAATAAAAGTTTATATTCTATGATAAATATTTTATTATTATTTTATATTATATAATGAAATACATAATCTTTAAATTTGTGTTACTGTAAAAATAGACCATATTATAAAAAATATTTATGATTAATTTTTCTATTTAAATTTCAATCTTCAACAAAATTCAATTATCTTTTGTATATTATTTGGCATGGATCATTATTTAAGAAAAAATAAATAAATCAGAAGAAAATCATAATAAAAAAAAAAAGGTTATAGTTTGGTAAAAAAAAAACAAAATCTCATTATTCATATTAAGTGCTTTGGAATTATTATTCCATGCAGAGGTTTCTGATTTTTTTTTCAATTAAAAGATCATCTGATGCTTAAAATAGGATAAATATCCACAAGGTTGCTTGCTGATCGCATGAACGAAATGTTTATGTAAAAATCAATTGAATCTAAGTTTTTTAATCTTCTCCCTGACGGTTAATAGAATTTAGAAATATTTGCTGTGAATTTCTTTTGCTTTTATATGAACATTTTTGGAGAAAAAATTGGTATAATGTATTTTTATTTTTTGTTTTGTTTATTCTTATTTTTAAGATCTACCATATACTAAAAAATGTATTTCAATGAAAATAATTCATTTATTCATAAAATATTTTATATGTTTATTTATGTTATTTATTTATATAACATTTATGAAAATAACTTCTGTATAAACACATTCGTCTTATATGTGTAATCTATTTTAATTTCATTAAATATTTATCATCATCATCATCAACACAAATTTTTTTAAACATTAAACGACGATTAACAAATTTGCAATTTTGATCAATATAAAAAAATAAGGAAAAAATTTGTATAGATAAATTAATCTATTGATTTTAAATGGATTATTGATATTCAAAAGGTTAATTTTTCCCGCAAAAATTTCATATAAAAGTTCAAGGGGGGTTTTTTCTTATTATGAAATCAAAGTAAAAATAAAATTGTATATTAAATTTACATAATACCATTCTATTTTTCATTCTACACAATTTATGAATATTAAACAGTTTAATAAATGTAAACATTCTGTGTTTTATTATTAGTACATATATACAAGTTTTAAACAATTTTTAAGATAGAAAAAATGCACTTATATATATAACATTATTGATGTTTCCTATGGAGGCAAAATTAGCATTAGTATAAAAATAAAAATAGTTACTACTATATATATTGATAAATTAAAAAGAGCTATTATAAAACAAAATGTATGTATTTTAAATTATTTAATGTTATATAATTTTCATATTATATAAATATTTATTTTAACCAAAAAAAAAAAGAAAATCTCTGGTAATATAAATCTCTGACAATCAAATATTGTATATAGTATAGTATATAATTTTTCATTTTCTATATTTATATAAATTTTATATAACGACGACGACGTTTGGTTGCAGAGTTGAGATTTTTTTTCATTATATTTTTTCTTTTATAATTTAAATAAATAAAAAAAAAGTAATAATAAAATAAACATTTTCTGAGACAATTAACAGAGTGTTTTATATAATCAAATGTGTTCTTTTATAATGGATTAATAAAATGAATTTTGATTTCATAAAGAATGTTGGAAATTTCAATAGATGTTGGGAAAACGAATCAATAGGTTGCGGAAAAAGAAATTAACAGTGAATTGATTTATATTAGATAAAAGTCTGCAATTTTTATATAGTATAAGAATGTTAAATGAAACAATTGGAAAATTAAGAATTTTGTCAAAAAATCCAAATCATCATCATAAATTCATCTTCAAAAAAAAAAAACACCGTGTTTCATATATATAATTACATTATTATTAAATTTTATAATCTTTATTTATGGATAGTTATAGAGTATAGAGAGTATAGTGATGTATATGTGATGTGGTTGTTAAATATAGACTAGGATAAATTTAATTTATTTTTCTTTATATATCTGTTTTTTTTTTTTTTTGCTAAATACATTTCGTAATTTTATGGTACAGCTGTCTTTTCACATGAAGGGTTTATTTATTTATTATACATCTTTTATAGATGATTGAGGTGAACTATATATAGAAAAAATTAAATATAATTGTGGGAGATAAATTGATGTCGTTTTTTTTAAGCAAAACGTATAAATATATATATCTGCTGTGTTAAATGATTCTCAAGTTACGTCAAATATATATATATTTTTTTTCAAATCATTTGTGAATGCAATTATTTCAATTTAGATGTTTATATATTATGATAATTATTTGTAAAATAAGAGTTTTCATCATATGAAATGTCTTCAGAAAAAAAAAAGATTTGTTTTTGTAAATGTTGCTAATTATAGTAAAAGAATATAATATACTATTTATAAAACATATAAAAATATATATGATGATAATTATAAATGGGGGTGGTTAGTTTACAATTAAAAATAAAAACAATTTATTTAAGTTGGTTTTTTTTTTCTTTTTTACTGTAGATTAAACAATAATAAAATATTTGTATATAATTGTTTGTTTTTTACATTTTTGTATAATGTTTATGTTTTTTTTATTTACTTGAAGGCTTAATTGAATGGAATTTTTAGCTTAAACTCGCATTCAAATTCTAAAGTTTCTAATTTTTCAACATTTTTTTTATTATACAATTCAACATTTTTTTTATTATTATTTAATATTATTTCGGTTATTTTTCGAATCTGAATTTTAACACAGAGTTGTATTTTCCGCTTGCGGTTGGTCGTACGGCAAATTACCGACACCGTAAAATCCACAAATTAAGTAACTAACAACAGAAGGCTGTTGTTGAACGCTAAAACCAGATTGTTGGTTGTATAGCGAAAAATTTAGATTATTTTATTGTTTTGATTCGGAAAATTGATGGAAAATTTGCTAATTTGTATTTTACGTTTTATAAAATAACATTTAATTTTTTCATCTTATAGAAATTAACTAAACTTTTGATATATAAAAATCTTCATGTCGGAAGATCATTTCCTGAATGAAAAATTGTTATAGACAACATTGAAACATTCTATTCTTGAAAAATAATTAAAGATTTATTCTGTTTTTTTTATCAATTTCGTTATGAATTTTAAAAGAATTTTCAGTTTCACAGACAAATTATAAGTTAATTTTAAATAGAAAAAATAATAGTGGAAATTCCCATGACATTTTATAATATTAACAGCAATTTCTCTAATTTTTCCATAATATACATATTTTTAGGTTAATTTTGCTGGTTATTAACCATTTTAAAAATAATAATTAAATTATAATATATCTGCAACAGCGATGTTTTCCAAATGAAACTTGTATATCGATTAAAATATTATGAAAATTAATGAAAAATTATTCAAAATTGGTATATAAACTAAAAAAAAAAAAAATTAAATATAATAAACAAGAAGCAATTAAAATCAAATTTTAAAACACAAATAAAAAAAACTATATATGATGTATATTATTTATATAGGATAAAATAAAGAAACAAAAATCCATAAAGAACACACACATTATTATTATTATTATTATTAAATTTATTAAAAATCAATTTATTTATAGCGCAGCACAAATATATGTGACGATAACACGTCAATATATAGAATTTTTAATGGTATATAATTAATCAATTTGTTTATAGAAAATATTTTATGATAAGATTTATTGTTTTATATACAAACAACAAACACAATTGGGTTCAAATTAAAGTATATATATATATATATGCATGCATAAATAAACAAATAGAAAATGTTTTAATATATATATATATATATATATATATGAAATTATGAACCGTTTGGCAATTTTCCATTATATTCAAATGCATTAACATTATAAAATCAATATATTATTTATTATATAAAGGTATTGTTATGAAATTACCTTTGATTTTTTTTTGTCGATAATATAACATAATCAATTAATATTTGAAACAAGTGTTTCATTTATATGATATATGACGTTCGCGATAATAATAATAATAATAATAATAATAAAAAGGTATATTTACCTTTGAAGAAAACTATACTAACTATACTAAAAATAAATCTATTTAATTAACAAATCTGTTATAATTTTAATAATAATTCAATTAACTTTTTGGTTGATTTTTGTTAAATACAAGTCCATATATACTTTCAGACAAAAATATAAAAGACGTTGTTTCGATTAAAAAAAAAAAGAGAAAAACGTCATTCTAAAGATTTTCCTTTATATTAATTTGTTTATTTTTTTTTTCTTAACATGTATATAATTAAATTAATACGAATTATATTATATTTGTTAAAATGATTAAAATAATTAAATTAAATTAAATATTATAACAAATAAAACACTGCGCCACTAAAAAATATATAGTTTTATAATAACAATTTTTTTTTCTTTTTCATTTTTAATATAATAATTAATAGTATGATGGATATTTTGTTTTCCTTAAATATTATTAATAATGTTATTATATAAATTTAATAATATTAAATTAAATTTTACTATACGCGATGTTTATTTATTTATTTACAATACCTCAAATATATATACAGAAAAAAATTCACAAAGCTGCGACAGACAAGGTCCATTTGTGGAAATATAATCGAAAAATACAATCTGCGAATATATAAGCAATTGAAGATTAACATTTTACTATATACAAGTTTAAAATTACATGACCTTATATGCTTTTTTTTAATATACTGATTATAAATTAATTTAGAAAATTAAATGAGAAACAAAAAAATGCATGTCAATGAGAATTTAATAAAAAAAAAAAAAATAACATATAATAGAAATTCTTGGTTTTTTTTCTTCGTTTTTGGTTTATTACATATTCATGTTTGTGTGATATATAAAAATGATTATCCAAACAACAAATGAATTTATTTCTTCAATGACATATAGACAAAAATATGGGGCTTATAATAATGTATTTAATTTCATTCCATAAATTATATTCTATAATTTAAAAAAAAAAAAACAGAATCACAATAGAATTCAATTATATATTGATTTCGTTTTACCATTAACATATTTTATTTAGATTTATTTTAACAGACGTAATTCGCCCGTAAAATAATGATTTATTAGTATTATATATATTTAAATAGATTTTATATATAATAATGTGTATTTATACATAAAATTTAATGGCATTTACATAATAATAATAATAAAATTGTATTCGTATTTTTTCTTTTTTTTTGGTATCCATACAGATATTGAATAAGAAAATAAAATACACTTTTAGGTTTTAAATTTCACTTTATTATGTTTTATATACAATATATAAATATTTAATGCAGACAAAAAAAAACAGCATCATATTTATATAAATATATAGACAAAATATAAACAAACATATGCATGCATATAATAGAATATATTTATATAATTTGTTGAAGATGAAAATTTTCAACTTAAACACAATATTGATTCAATATAAATTTTTATAAAATATTTATGTTCGTTCGCATATTTTTGAATAAAATACCGCTTATCGTCACAAAAACAAACAAACAAACAAATAGAATTATATATAACTTTATGTGTTATGATGAAGCGTTGAACGAAAGGGTGGTTTCGAATGAATAGAAAGATTGGAATTTTGGGCAATATCATAAGAATTGTATTAAATTATTTCTGCAAAATTGATTGTAATTCTGAAATTTTTTTCACACACATACACTGGAACTCAATTTTGATCGGTTGATGAAGATTTGAAATTGCCAGGATTCGACAAGCAAGGATTTTAACATATAAGTATTTTTTTATCGATGTTTTTAATTATCATTCGATTGATCCTTTCTTACATCATAGATTTAAATTCGATTAGGTATAAAAAATAAGTCAATAAAGTTTCATTAAATGTTTTATGTTGTTGTTAAATATTTTTCAACGATGAACGAAAATGTTATACGTAGATTGTTTTTAGTTTTTTTTTTTTTTGGGAAAATGTTTAGTATTATATTTGGAAAAATTTATAAGAAATTGATACGTTTTTCTATGGCTATATAGACACTAATAATAAAAAGCTTTTTATTTATTTTTTCATTTTCTATTCTTTTTTTTTTGTATATAAAGAAAAATACACATTTAATTTTGTTTATATATATTCTGATATACGTATATTTTGTGTATTTGAAGGAGTATTTGAATCACATTTTTCATTATTATTATATGATAAACAACGACAACAAAAAAAATATATAGAATAATAACAAAGTAAAAAAAAATCACTATATGGATGTGAAATTGATGGGCGTACTTTTTTTTTTCTTATCCACATAGAAAATATATATATATATAGAAATAGATAAATAAACATTAAAATTGATGATGAATAAACGCAGATCATTCAAATGTGCACTGCATATATATCCATCCATAACTCTGTGGTGTAAATGTTAAAAATGCCAACCTAAAATTCTAACGAAATTTTGGGGTCGTGGGTTCGAATCCTATTGAATGCATAAAATATGTTTTGTGTTTTCGGTTATTTTTCGAATCTGAATTTTAACACAGAGTTGTATGTTCCGCTTGCGGTTGGTCGTACGGCTAATTACCGACACCGTAAAATCCACAAATTAAGAAACTAACAACAAAAGGCTGTTGTTGGACGCTAAAACCAGATTGTTGGTTGTATAGCGAAAAATTTATTTCTTATTTTCTTTTTATATATCCATCTATATCCATAATAATAATACTTTTAATATGATACTTAATGGTTTCAAAATTTATATAAAAAAAATGTATATATAAGAAATATTATATTTCTCTTCTAAAAAAATATTTACAACGTAGTAAATATGCGGTCCATGTGAAAATACATTCAGTTTGTTTGAAAATAAGATTTTGGTGTCTTAAACGCGGAATTAGAAATGATATTCAATCAAAACAATAATAACATAGAAAATGACTACAGATGATTTTTTAATAAAAAAAGAAAAAAAACAATTTCTTACCAAGTCAAGGTAATTACATATAGACATAATTGTTTATTATTTCTTAAAAAAATTTTCAATGCCTTTCAAACCAAAAAAAAAAATCTAATATATTGGTATTTTAATTTTCAAGATATGGAAATTATATACCTTTCATAAACATTTTGTATGCATATTTACATACAAAAAAATTAAAAAAAAAAACATAAACCTATTTTATTATTATTATTATTATTATTATAATTATTATTTTTATTATATTTATTATTATTATTATTTTTACTTTATCAGAAAATATAATAAACTTATATTTAATTGTTATATTTAATTTTTATTTATTTTTGGTGTTTGTGTTAATTTTTTTTATATTTTTAAAACCATTTAATTTTTTTTAATTTTGTTATTTATTTATTTATATATATATAATTGCTCGGGGTGTTTTTTTTAATATTTTTTTTTTAAAAATAAACAAATTATAAAAATATATTTATAGGTTTAAAAATTTGTTTATGATATATTATTAAGAATCGTAAAAAAATAAAAATAAATTCACACGCATATATTTGTAAAAAATATTTATATATAATTTTATAGATAAGAAAAATAAATAAATTTAAATATAGTTAAAAATGTAAAGAGATAAAAAGATAATTTTATTTGTTCTATATTAAAAGTATCTATATATAATTTGAAAAATTTAAAACAATTGAACTAATTAAAGATTTTATTACATTTTTTTTTATAGACATTTTGTATGTTTTCGGTAATTCGGTGCGGTAATTGAGAAATAACCTTATAAAAAAAAAATTGAATAATTTAATTAAAAATGTCTTTGTTATTGTTAAGGTAAATTTTGCACGATGGTAACTTAACAAAATTTAAAACTATATTTTTTTTACATGAAATTGTACGAAATTTTACAGAAAAAATTGAACATAAAAATATTACTTTAATTTCCTGTGGTTTATTATTTATGATCAATTTTTTTTCGCGGGTACCAAAGAACCAATTAAAACAATTTTGTAAACAAAATAAATAATTAACCGCATTTCTTAATGACTTTTTAATGGTAAAAACTTATCTATTTTTTTTTCGTGTTTTGTTATATGATGGAGGAAAAAATAATAATGAAAATTTATCAACGTTAAAACACCCACAAGGAAAAAAAAATAGAAAATCAGTAAATGGTTATAGAAATGTTTAAAAACAATTATAGTATTTTTAATTGTATATATAGAAAGAAAGATATTAAATATCAATTCCAATTAATTTCATAGTTCTATAGTAAACATTCTATAATATAAATAGCATTTTGTTTTTTACAAAATAATCCGAAATTTTCAAAATCAATTATGATGATTTTGTATATTATATAGGATCAGCATGTGATAAATTTTTGTATAGCTCACATAACATTCAATTAACAACAATATAACAGCAGCGTAATGCAATATTTATTTTAATAGTATATATAAATAATACCAATATCGGTTTACTAATCTCTCTATATCATTATTGTTTTATATTATTTAGGTTATTCAAATATAGAGTATTACAAATGGAATAATATATTTAATGTAATTGATTTTATTTTTTTATTATTATTATAAATAAATCATCCAACTTATAGGTTTTATTTTATATACCTCTATGTAATATCGTAATATATAGATTAACGATGAAATAAATATATTTTAAATTGTACATAAACGAATATTTAGTATACAAAAAACATTAAAATTTACTTATTATTAATATATAATTGTGTGTGCGATAACACAATTGTGAAAATAACTATGGAAATATGTTTTTTTTATTTATTTTTTATTTATTATACGTAATATAATAATAATAATCTAAATCATTTATTATTTATTGACGTTTTTGTAAAAAAATATACAATACTTTATCGTATCGACACCATTGTATTGAATGTGTGGTGAAAAATATTGTTACAAATATAGTAATTTTTGTTACATTAATTTATAAAGGGTTTTTTTTAACTATTATCTTTTTGGCAACACTGGTTTAAACAGCTGACGCACGTTTCGTGTTTTGTTTCACTGTCAAACATCTTCAGTTTGGTCTATAATTTAACCATGAATCGTCTTACAAACGAACAACGCTTGCAAATTATTGAATTTTATTATCAAAATGTTAAGAAAGTTTATCGCGACGAAATTGTGTTCAGCGACGAAGCTCATTTTGGGCTCAATGGGTACGTATATAGGCAGAATCGTCGATTTTATTTATTTATTTATTTATTTATTTATTTAGAAAACATTAAATACTAATGTACAATAATTTTTAAGTTGTTACAAAAATTTTTTTAAATATTTACAAAAAATGGAAGAATGGAAAAAAAAGAACGATATAATTATATCAAGTATTTTTATAAAAATTATATTTAAAAGTTACACTCTTAACATTATTGTCTAACAAAAAACCATTACAAGAATTATATATCCTGATTAAAACATCAAGTGGGTTAAAATGCCCATAATTGGTATGATAATTACCCAAGTAAAAAAAATCGTTAGTTCGAAGACACTTAAAATTTATTTTAAAATTCAGTCTATTTAAAATAGAAGGGCAATCAACAACATAATTTAACAAATTACATAAAAACGACACACCAATAAATTCTCTGTGTCTTTCTAAAGTAGGCATATTTAGTAATGCCAGTCTCTGAGAATAACCAGGCAATACTGTTGGATCCGTCCAGGGAAGAGATTTCAGAGCGAGTCTAAGAAATCTTCTCTGAACAGATTCAATCCTAGCCTTGTGAATTGAGTAGAACGGTGACCAAACAGGACACGCATACTCAAGAATAGAACGAACCAGAGAGTAAAATAATGAACGAAGACAATACGGATCAGAGATTTCACGCGACATACGGTAAATAAAACCCACAATGGAGTTCGCCCTGTTTACAATGTAATCAATATGTGGTTTAAAATTTAGCGCACTATCCAAGTATACACCAAGATCAAGTGTTTTGTCCATGTTGTTCAAAATTATACCATGAAAATGGTAATCATAATTTAAAATAGATTTTTTTCTTGTAAAGTTAATAACTTTGCATTTGTCGATATTTAAAACCAATTTATTAGCACAACACCAATTTTCAAATGAAGTAAGATCAGACTGAAGCATATTCAACCCGTCAGTCGTTGTAATGGATTTATAAATCTTCACATCGTCAGCATAAATCGAGCATTGTGAATATTTAAAAACTAAAGGAAGGTCATTAATAAATAATGCAAATAACAAGGGGCCTAAATGACTCCCTTGTGGTACACCAGATGTAACATTGAATGTATTAGAGATTGAATCACCAAGTAAAACGGCACAAGAGCGACCATCCAGGTAAGAACCTAGCCAATTAACAAAGTTAGCACCGAAACCGATTTTTAACAATTTGGCCAATAAAATTTTATGCGACAATTTGTCAAATGCTTTACTGAAGTCGGTAAAAATGCAATCAACCTGATTGCCACAAGCAAATTTGTCAAAACAAAAAGTAACGAATTCCAACAAATTCGTAGTGGTGGATCTGCCACGGATAAATCCATGTTGTTCCGGACAAATTATAGACTTAATGTTAAAAGTAACTACATCCACAATCAAACTTTCAAAAATTTTTGGGATGCATGAGAGCCTGGCAATGGGTCTATAATTTGCCACATTATCCCTACCACCTTTCTTATAAATTGGTATAATGAATGATTTTTTCCATAACTTAGGAAATTGTCCAAGAATCATAGATTTATTAAATAAAATTGTCAGGGGTAATGCAAGAAAATCAACGCATTCAACCAGTATCGATGATGGAATACCATCCGGACCAAACGAATATTTTTTCTTACATCCCACAATTGAATTATAAACATCATCGTGTGTGATGGAAAAATTTATACCAGATAAATAATCGAAGGATTCAATATTTAAATCACAACAATGAATCGATTCATCAGCAGAAGAATAATCATATGAAGATTCGAAAAAATTTGCAAACAAACCAGAAATTGAAGCAGTATCCTGACCAATAATCCCATTATAAACCATCTGAGAGGGAAAAGGACGAACCTTTCTCCTGTCATTGACATATTTCCAGAAATTGGATGGGCTTTTGGTTAAATCCGATTCAACCCCCGATATATATAAAACATACTTAGATAATGCAAGGGAGTTAAATTCTTGGCGTAGATTATCGTATTCAATAAAAATTGAATTATCGCCCGAATTATTTTGGAGTGAATATCAGCCAGAAGCATTGCAAGAGCTACCAATGCATCCAGAAAAAGTCACAGTTTGGTGCGGTTTATGGGCTGGTGGCATCATTGGACCGTACTTCTTCAAAGATGATGAGAACCGTAACGTAACTGTGAATGGTGAGCGCTACCGTGAGATGATATCCAACTTTTTTTTGCCCAAAATGCTTTGTTGATTGACTTGCATGACACGTGGTTTCAACAAGACGGTGCCACATGCCACACAGCACGCGCAACAATGGACTTATTGAGAGGCGAGTTCGGTGAACATTTTATTTCACGTTCGGAACCGGTCAATTGACCGCCTAAATCGTGCGATTTAACGCCTTTAGACAATTTTTTGTGGGGCTATGTTAAAGCTCATATCTATACAGACAAGCCCGCTTCAATTGACGCATTGGAAGACGGCATTGAAGCATTTATTCCTGAGATACCGGCCGAAATGTTGGAAAGAGTATGCCAAAATTGGACTAAGCAGATGGAGCATTTGAGGCGCAGTCAAGTTCAACATTTGTATGAAATAATCTTCAAACCTTAAATTATATGGACCGTACTATCGATTCAAATAAAGATTTCATGCATTTTTCTGATTTTCATGTGTTTTTTTTTGTAAAACTTTCCTATATAGCTTTTAAAACATCACCCTTTATATTCGGTGATGATTAAAAAGAATTAAAAATGTTCATAAAATATATAATTTTATATTTATATTTTATTTATTTTATTATAATATAATAAATAATTATGTTTGCACCTGAGACACAAAAAAAACATTAATACATTACAAAATAATCTCAATCAATTTCAAAAATAAATTATCATAAACAATTAAAAAAAATTTGTTCTGTAAAATACCAATTCAATTCAAAATACAACCAATACAACGATTTTGAAAAATTGTATTTTTTTTTTACAATTCAATAAAGATGATGAATAGAGAAAAATTAATAGAGTATATCAAAATTAAATATGTACCTTTTGATATATAACCATCAAATTGATTGGATTCCATTATATATTGAATATTTGGATCTATTGGATGGTATATATAACAATAAATGGTATAATGTTATTTTTATTATTTTGTTTTTTTTTTCCAAAACAATTTCATGAGATAATAATTGATAAATATAATTTTCCCATAGTAAAAATAACAAAAAAAATAGCATAACAAAAAAAAATAGCAAGCTGCATATAGCAATTAGTTGTATATTAAAACAGGGCACTATAATTAAAAGGTGCCGTCGAAAAATGATGAAAATTAAACAAAACTAAGGGCGCCTTTCAAAATATTTCTGATGTATATAAATATGACGTCCCTTAAGGAAGCTAAGAAATAAAAACCCCCCTTTTTTTTGGTTTTGCTCTTAAAAAAATGTGCAAAGTCAAAAACGGGCGAATTATAAATATAATTTTTTTTTACGTTGATGAAATCTCTAAGTTCGTCCTGTCCTGGCAGCAACAAAACGAAAGACTATTGGTTTGTGTTGCTGTTATCGAATGGTGTTATTTTATGCTCAAACGATTCATTTAGACAAAAAATTACTCATAAATAAGATTAGATAATTCCATATGAAATGTTTTATGATAAATAAATTTTTCGCTATACAACCAACAATCTGGTTTTAGCGTCCAACAACAGCCTTCTGTTGTTAGTGCCTTTTACGGAGTCGTAATTAGCCGTACGACCAACCGCAAGCGGAAAATACAACTCTGTGTTAAAATTCAGATTCGAAAAATAACCGAAAACACCAAACATATTTTATGCATTCAGTAGGATTCGAACCCACGATCCCAAAATTTCGTTAGAATTTTAGGTTGGCATTTTTAAAATTTACACCACCACAGAGTTAAAGAAACTTTTTTTAAATGAAGATATTGTCACATATTAAACATATAAAAGCCCAATGTCTTAAAATTCAATATAATAAATAAATTAACATCGGAAAAATTTAAAAAAAAGAAGAGATACAATTCCAAAAAACATATTTTAATCAAATTTATGAAAAAATTTATGTATAACATATACAATTTATTATACGGGATCATTATAAATATTCATACAAATAGTATTTGAAATAAGTACATATAAATAAGTACATTTTAGTACATGTACTTGTACATTTACTATATATATATATATGGAAATAAATAAGAAGCAAAAATTTATTATTTTAAAAAGTATCAACCTTTCAAATTCAATATATCGTATTTCACCCTTTTTTTATGACATGGGGTTGTCGGTATTTATTATATTTTATTTTGTTTTTCATTCTCGATGGTATAAAATATATTTTGTATAAGCACGTACAGGTGCATTCATATTTATTTGATGTTACATATCATATGATATCTATACTATAATACACAACTATAAATTTAAAATATATATATATTGAATAACAAAACAAGGTTAAATAGGGTGTGGGTGCGTGTTTTTTTTTATTATGATTATATGCTTGTTGACTTTGTTAAATAAGTTAATAAGGCATTCGTGTATCGAATATGTCATTTAGTTTATTTACATATCGTATTTTTTTTTGGTTCATCATCATAAAAGGGTGAGTAAATTGTAGGTGATACTTGAAAAATGAAACAAAACTTGTTTGATTCCCCTTTTCGCTAATTAATTATCTGTATCAATATTTTACTAATAAATGATGGACAATTTGTATAAAAATGCTCTGTAATTTGAAATTCTTCCTGAATTTTCTGCATTTCTGCATTTCTGATAAATTCTATAAAGAACTGTATTTTTGTTTTTTGCATTTATTTATAAATAATATTGAAAAATTTATTTTATTTGAATTTTATTTAATGCATAATTTTTCTATATTATAGAGATCTGTTATAGGAAGGAATACGTCTATATGAAATTGCATTTATTAGACAGACTATATATAAAAAGGTCTATATATTACAAAGAATATATGTATATATGAATGTAAAATCTTAGTTTTTAGCCATTGCAAACTATACAGTCGATATATTCATTTATATACATGCATACAAATTCAAAATATATACAACATAATTCAATATTAACCCTTTGCACCCGAACCCATTTTAGTATGTTAGGAATTAAAGCATGAGTTGAACGATTTGAAAGGCGTCGTTCGATTTCAAAGGATTAAGATATGTGCTATATATTAAAAAATGTTCTTTATTTATATATTTATCATGTTTATTTAATATACCTTTATAAAATTCTCAATATATGATGCCTTATTTTCCTTCAATATACAGACCACAATAATAATAATAATAATAACTTTTAAATTTATTATTTTATATTTATTTTTGCTAAAAGCAAATTTTGCAGCAGAATTTATAGGTATAATTAAATTTTTTATTATATTATCTAAAGGATTTCTATAGTAAAAAAAATTTTATTTAGGCCATAAAAAAAAAGGATACAAACTTTTATTTTTTAAATAAAAATCGATTAAATGATTTAATAAATTTATTATAAGTACTTATATTTGTATATACCATAAATATGCGAATTAATAATACACCTTTTTTTTTGGATTTCATATTAATATTTTCACAGGATTATTGATATGATAAACATTTTGGATATATATTTGAGTTTTTTTAAGGAATGCCATTCAAAATAAGGTAGGAATATACAGGATTATCCGGGGGTTTTGCAAAAAATAAAAATGATATAAAAATGAAAATTATAGATACTTTACATACTATAATTTAAAGAAATTTTACACGTTTTAGAGGAAGGTATAAAAATGCACACCTTTATATGTCTAATTAAAAGAAGTAAATCTTTTCCAATGATATACAATGGTTATGACCGAACATATATTACAATTATAATCTCAAATTGATCCATAGTAAGTATTTTCCCAATTTCCCAAAGATTACAAACATCTAAAATCAGAGCTCTTTTTTTTGGAATAAATTCAACAAAGGTTTTTAAATGCACATTGCCCAGAGATGTCTGTCTGCATATAGGTAAAATTCTATATTCTTATCTTATTGAATCTTGGCAGTATTTATTTATCTAAACCAAACTTGACTTATGAATATGGGCCAAATAAAAATTTATGAACCGTGTGTGACAAGGTTTTTAAACTTCAAATCAATATTTTATTTATTCAATCAAAAATACAATTTAATTATTCATAAACTATGACGTTTGATACCTAACATAATTCTTATAATTAATATCAATAATATTTAAGTCTATATAATGCATTTATTATTTTGGACTAAAAACACACACACCGTTAATTACATTTTAATTATATCAGAATAAATTAAATTTGAATAATATAATTTTAATATTATAATTATATATTGTTGATTGTTGAATTAAAAATGATAATCAAAAAGATAATATATAAATATTAACATTTTTTATTTTTATTTTTGTGTATTCGTTAATTTTTTAACAATATGTTTATAACAATAATTAATAAATATATTTAATATTAAAAAAAATAAAATTCAATGGTTTAAATTTAAAAATTAAATAACCAAATGATAAGATTATGAAATAAAAATAGTCGTTTTTTTTTTGTTTTTTTAGTGGTAGGTTGAATTTGTGTGGATTATTTAGTATTTTTTTTTATTATTTTATTTGTACAATTATTTTTTTGTTTCTATTATATTAATATAAAAATATATATACAACGAATAATATATGAATATAATTAAATATTTATTATTTTTTTTTTGGTTGATTGGTACATTACCAATAATAAATATAAAACACTGTAGGAAAAAAATATTTAAGTATTGCTATGATTTGAATTTTTTTTTTGTTTTTTAAATTGAGGTCATACACATTCAATTTTTTTTATATATATATTTATTATATATGAAATGAATGATATTTTTTAAATATATATATATATATATATATATTTTTTGTCTATAAAATAGCAAAATAGCAGTATTTAAAATATATTTGTGTTATATATTTTAATATAAACAAAAACAAAAAATTTCTATTTTTGCAACACAGAGTACAGCTTCTTTTACAAAAAAAAAATAATTTGGTCATTTCAAATAACAAAAAAAACTTGTTCTGCTGAATTCAATAGAAAATTAAATAAACATATATGATAATATTATTGAAAAATTATTTATATGATAGAATTTATAAGATTAAATCAATTTTTTTTTTTATAAATTTAAAAATAAAATTAATTAGAAAATTTGTCTAAAACACACACACACACACACACTCAGTCAGATATATTATTCATAAAGAAGTCAGCAGTATCCAGATAATATAATACAATATGAATAAATAAATAATAAAAAAAACCATTTCTTTTTCTGTCTTTTTTTATTTTTTTAATTATATGTTAATTCTTAAAGAGGAGTTATAAATAACCAACTTATATAAAGATATTTTATTTTACAGAACCGTAAAGATTATTACCTTTATTATTATTGTAATTCTTATATTTATATTTGTGTGAATTATTTAATGTATAAAAAAATATAAAAAAAAACCATGCACCGCACAGCATCACGATTCACGAACAGCAAAAACCAACATATATAGAATTGTATAGATAGATAGAGACACAAATTTACAGGGACCCCATTCTACATACAATGAACTTGAAAAATCAATACGAAGGTTTGATTGTACAATAAAATTATGTACAGAAGAAAAAATGCGATTGTTTTAGAACTTTTTAGATGAATAATTTCATATTTTAATTCTCTATAACTTTAAGAAGCTATATAATTCGTTAGTCATTTTTTTTTGTTACCTTGACTTTTTTATATGCTAATAATTGCAATTATATAAATGTATCAATATATTTAAAATGTTTCTATAGACATGTTTCAATTTTTTCACCTTACAAAATTATACAAAACGAAGATGATACAAATTATTAATAAATCTTAAATAAATCAATTTCAATTCAATAAATATACTGAAATTAAAATTGATTACAAATCATTTTATTGTTGTTGTTGTTATGAAAATTTTGTGTTCATCGCGTTTCAATACAACACAAATAAATACATTTTCTGTTCTATATTTACTATATACATATATATTTGTTGATTTAAAAACGATCAATTTAATATATATATATATATATATATATAAAAGAATTTGGCTTACCTGAAACGTTATATTCTATTTATTATATATTGTCGTGATGGAATCTATTTTCACATAACAATACAATTATGCATACACGAGTACGTTGTCTTCGTTGTCGTACAGGTGAACAAATTTCATTAATGCATTCAATAAAAAAAATTATAAATAAATTTGTAGAACACGCAAACAAACACACACACACACCCACCCACGACCGTATGCACAAAAAACAATAATTTTTATTGTAAAAATTTACAGGTAAAAAAAAAAAAATAATAATAATAGTTTATATGAAAAAAAAAAACACTGATTTTTTAAATTTTTATTTTATCAAATTCACTAAGGTTTTTTTGTTTTTATTTTTTGTGTTGTTAACTTTATTAAATAACTTTGTTTTTTTTTTATTATTATTAAATTAACTTAATATTTTAAATTCTACACGCCCCAACAACGAGATACACAAATTAAAAAAAAAAAAAAAATATTGCAAATTATTAATCGACAATTTGTTTTCATTTACACAACAAACAATGCTTCAACAGTACAATAAAATACTGAAAAATGAAAATGAAATAGAAATATTAAAAATAAAAAAAAAAATGAAGAAAATTTAAAATGAAAATATTTGCGTGGGTTGTGTTTGAGCGAGTGTGTGTGATTTTTTGCCTTTGTTTTTGTTTTTGTGAAAGGTAAATTTTTTTTATATATAATTTTCTTTTTTTTGACATTTCTCCTCTCTCGAATGATGTACGTAATGCCATTTTGTAATATACGTAAAAAAATATGTAATAGATTTTTAAATCGATAAAATTAACTCAAAATTTTATCGATTTGAATTTGAATATTGAATTTGAACGAAATAAGGATGATTTTCATAATGATCCACAGTAATTTATTCCCAATTTGTTACAATCCATAGTTATATATAGAATATTTATACTTAAGAGTATTTCTAGTTCATAAATATTTTGCATTCAAAAAAAATAATATCAATAAAGAAGATTCTACTATGTGATATTCGGGTAGCAAAGTAGAAATTAGGTGAATTTACAAATTAATTCACAATTATTAAGATTATTTCTAAATGAATTAATGCATAAAACATAGTTATAACAATTTAGACAATCAATTCCAAAACATAACAGTTATTTTCCTAATCAATATATTTATTTATTTATTTGTGTTATTGAAATTTCTGTTGATCTTCGATTTTTTTTTTTAAATTATATTCAATATTCAATGAATATTTTTTAGAGAAAAATCTCTGTTATATAATTGAATAATGTATCATACAATTTTATCCATTATAAAACAGTATTATACAATAAAAATGAAAAATAATTTTTATAAAAAATCAAAAAAATAATAATATAAAATTAAATTTTGTCTATCTTTTTGTTTTAAAAATAAAACTTTTTTTTTGTTTTATCTCATACAAAGCATTGTGTGTAAAAACATTAATTACAAATTATGGTAAAAAAAAATGTTGAAAATGTTTTTGTTAAAATTAAAAATAAAAATAGAACAGAAAAATTAAATATTATCATTTTACTAATGCTAATAAAATAAAAATATTATTAATATTTATGTGGAAAGTAATTTTCCCTATTCAATTCATTTAATATGGACGTTGTCGATCCCGATCGCTAAAATAGTAAAACAAAATAAAGAGATTTATTAAAATTATACGAGATTTTTTTTTTATAACAAAAATACATACCCTCCTCGCATGGGACCATCACGTCGTCCTCCACCACTACCACCACCGTAACCACCACCACCACCACCACCACTACCTCCTCCTCGTCCACCGCCACCACTACCATATTCACGATTATTTCCTCTATCTCCACCATAACTACTTCTTCCCCGATCATTATAGCCACCACCACCTCCACGACGATCACCACCACCGCCACCGCCACCTCCTCCACCACCACCACCACTTTTTGGTTCTTTACATCTATAAAATATAATATAAATGATTACCTAATAATATATATATATATATAAAATATTTATATTTAAGCTTTTTATTACCTGTTACATTCATTACGCCAAGCAAAATTGGTATTACTACATCCAGTACATATCCAATCGCCTTCACGTTGTGGTATATTATTTCCACTACCACCACCGCCGCCACCACCACGACCACCTCCACCACCACCACCACTACGTGATCGATCATCACGACCTCCATCCCGGTCTCGATCAAATCGACCACCACCTCCACCGCCACTACCTCGATCGCCACCACCTCTGTCTCCTCGATCACCACCACCACCCCTATCACCACCTCTATCTCCACCACCTATAATATAAAAAAAAATTGTATTTTTTTTTTGTTTCTATACTATAAAACAATTGATTAATTACCTCGACCACCACCACCACCATATCCACCTCCTCCACGTCCACCACCGCCTCCTCGACCACCACCTCCGCCGCCACCGCCACCACCACCACCGCCGCTTCCTTGTTTCCAATTATTTTGACGTTGTGCCAAAGACACTTTTATTACTGATCCATTTAAATCACGATTATCAAACCATGATATGGCTGATTTTGCAGCATTTGCATCATCATATGTTACGGTGGCTTCACCTTTTGATTCACCCGTTTCTTTATTACGATATAACCATATTTTCGGTTTCATTGTCTTTTTATCTTTCTGTATTAATTAAAACCAATCAATTTTATAGTTTACAAATCATTATTATTTTACAGTATAGATATAGAACCAAGAATATACATACTTTAATGAGACCGATAGCACCAAAATGTTTTGATATTTCTTCTTCTGTTGTATCTGTACTCATGCCTGATACGAAAATTGTATCCTCTTGGGTTATCATATCGGAATCACTTCCTCCACCTATAATAACATTTATTAAAGTATTGTACAAAAAAAAATAAAAATAAAATATGTTTGATAAACAAAAAAATAAATAAATACAAATTTTTTAAATAAAACTCTTAAATTGGTAAATTCGAAGAAGAAATTAATTAATAGAACCAAAAAATATATAAAAAAAAAAAATTAAAAAACTATAAATCCCTTTGTAATTAAAAAAAAAAAACAACAACAAATTTACGCATATTTGAATAGTTTGAATTACACTGTTTACACTATTGAATTACTTTCTTTATCTTTTATTTTTTACTCGTTAAATACCTGAATTTATTTTTATATTATTACAAAAAGAAAAATAGTAATTAACCAACCCCCATTTGGTTTTATTAAATTATTAACACTTTACAGAGCGATGAAACGATTTGAAAAAATTAACCTATTCAAAATTCAAATACCCTCACACACATTTTTATATGTAAAAAAAAACAAAAAAATCGAAGTATTTTCCAAACCCCCTAATAAATTTATTTAATTAATTTTTTAACCGATTGTTTTTTTTTTTTGGTTTTTGATAATAGGAAAATAAATCTCTAAAACATTTAATAATAATAAAAAACACAATAGCAATAATCATTTTCTGCAATTATAGAGATTAAAAATAGTTTATATATCAAATAAAAAAAAAAAAGAAAGGGTTTTTTTTTATTTTAAATTGGCAAACAAACACACAATACGCTATTTTAAATAATTAAATTATACTATTATTATATTATTTTATTGAGATTTTCTTTTATGTATTTTATAGAATTTTTTTTATTTTATAAATGTGGAAAAAAAGATTGCATTACTTTTTTTTTTAACTCTTTATATATTAAAATACCTACAATTTTTAAGTTTTACAATTACAATTAGGAAAATAATTTAAGTTTTAAAAAACGATAGTGTAATCGTCGTAAAAGAAATGGCAAGAAAGGTTAATATTTTTGTATAGAAAACCAAAAATTCATTGGTATCTGAATCCCGAAGATTTAATCGTAAAAGGGGTGGGTTTTGTTCAATTGATTATCATCAAAAACGGAATAAAAACCGAGACTCGCAAAATAGAAAACATTAAATTTTACTAAAAATAATCAAAAAAAATACTAAAAAAAAATATATAGAATTTTACTAATTAATACATTCGGAATTGCAAAAGTGTAGAAATCACACACGCTATAAGAAATCATGCATATTAAGAAAATAGGTAAAAATTAAAACAAATAGCATGGAAACAAATTAAATAAAAAACAAAATAATTACAAAAACTATAATTTAAATATACTTTAAATATAAGAATTTTTAATAGATTTATCAACAAACAAAAAAAAAAAACAACAAACGATACGAGGTATTACGACGAGATTTGTAT
The DNA here is from genome assembly GCA_958336335.1 of Dilophus febrilis. Lineage (NCBI taxonomy): Eukaryota > Metazoa > Arthropoda > Insecta > Diptera > Bibionidae > Dilophus > Dilophus febrilis. The sequence goes on from OY284468.1 coordinate 39,432,646, forward strand.
TGGCGACTTTAAATCAATTTTATCTTCTGAATTACCCGATAGAAATCATAAAAGAAGGTACAGATAGATAACAATCGAAGAAATTATTAATATTTCTATGTATTTTCGTGATTTGGTTCATAAAATTATAATTTTCTAAATATCTAAATACTGAAATGATGTTTAAATCTCTTCAGGTAAGGGTTTTTTTTTCTTTACAATACCAAAACGACCCAGTTTATTTAAATTATATTATCAATTAAACCAAAAAAATCATGCATTTTTTGGTCCGTAATTTAGTTAAAATTTTGTAATGCAATCTTTTCGCAATTAATATATTTTATATAAATATGTCTATACATTTAAAAAATCAAATAATCTGTAATAATTTGTTTTAAACCATAATTTTTTTTTTTAATCCTATATAAAAATATCAAAACAATATTGCTTTGAGAAGAATATGAGCACGAATATTTTTTTTTTATTTTTTTAATTTAATTTTAACCAGTATATATAATATATAAATGATACAATATATCACCAGGTACATGTATACCTGATGTTTACCTTTATTATAACCACCCTTGTTGCTGCCGCCACTGCTATAACCAAATATATCATAGATAACCATTAATAATTTTGTAAATATATTTTGTAGAATATAACAACGTCAAATGCCCGAATTTTTTAAGTTGTACAATATTTTTGTAAAAAAAAAAAAAAAGTGTGTGTGTTTAATAAATTTTGTATATCCATAAATATATTTTTAATTAATTAATTAATTTACATCAAATAGTTTTATCAAAAAAAAAAAAAAATTTTAATACAAGGGATACAAAATTTATTAATTAAACACCACACACTCATTATTTTATTGTTCATATATACAACAAAAAAAACTAAAGTCATCAGCGTTATTTCGTGATATTTAAAATTGTATACGATTATTTTATAATAGCTGCGGATACTCTGTTGATGATTTGATACACTGATCTGATTACACACACACTGATTATGTACACGACATTGGAAGACAACCTTTCTTTTTCTAATAATAATATATATACACTTAATTGCGGAATGAAACTCTTTTTAATACATATTATTATTTAAGTTTATTTTTTTTTTTGTTTTTTAAAGATTATTTCAAATTTCTTTTTGAATATTAATTTGGTTTTTGTAGTAGTAGTAGTAGTAATAGTAGTAATAATAATTTTCGTTTAATTAATTTAATTCAAAAAGTTAATTAAAAAGAATGATGGATTGATTATTGGGGAGCGAGAGAACGATAGCACGATTCATATACAAGAAAGAATATTTTTTATGATTTATTTGAATTTTGAATTAACCAATTTTTCATACAATTCTAATTTTATTAATTTTGTATTTTAAAAATCTTTACCAATAATCTCAATATTCTTTCTTGTATACACATGCAAATAAAATATTTGCAAAATATTTTAAAATAGAGGGAAAAAAAATAAATGAATAATGTAAAAATAAAAAAAAAATTAATTCAATTTAAAAATATATGTTGCATTAAAATTAACCCGTTTAGAATAATAAAACTAAAAAAATGTTATATAAAAAATGGTTTAATGATGGATTATTATTTGTTTTTTTGCGATAAGTTCAATGACATTAAACACAAAAAAAAAATCCCCCGCCCCGTTAAGAGATGAGATTGATAAAAAAAAAAATAAATTAAAGATTAAAGGATATTAAAAGATATTATTTATTATATCTAATTGAATTGAATTTGGATTTTTGTCTACTACAACAAGAAGCAACCTAATTTTTGTATTATTGTTTAATAATTTTTTGTTTTATTACCTGATTTTTTATTTTTTTTATATATATTATTATAGTTTACCTTTTTTTTTTATATGTACATTTTAGAGTCTCAGATTGTTTTTTTATATATTTTGCATTTACATAATTTGCATCTATTTATTTGATGAAATCTAACCAACATCTTAATCATCATCATCATCATCATCATATATTAATATAACCATTTTCATAACACATGTTATGTTTTTTTTTTGATATATTGTATCGTATCGTACACAATCCGCAATAAAATAATTCGAAAATGATATTAGGAAAAAATTAAAGAAACGTACCTATAAGAACCGCCACCACCACCTATACCTCCTCCGCCGCCGCCGCCGCTGGAACTATTGCCTCCACGACCACGATCATTGCCATACTCATTACCTGATAGTTTACGTGTAAGAAAACAAAATGTAAAAAAAAAAAAAACATATTAGTTTTATATAAAAATACTTAATTGATACATAAGAAAAAAATCTCATGATTGATACATTGAAAAAGTGTACAAGTGTATTATCATCTTAATGAAATAACGTCTAATTTCAAATTAAGGTTAATAGAATAAATTCATGATGTCTTCATATTGTGATTCGTCTTTTCTTTTTTTACCCACAATACTAACTTTTATTAATTTGATTATAATAAAATTTGTTTAATTTATATATTTTTCCCTTGAAAATCGAACACGTTGGTTTTAATTGTAAATATGAATATGTAATTGTAAAAAGTGTACCTGAATCCAATGATAACCCATCACTAGAAGACTTTTTTGAATCGTTGTTTTCGCCTATAGTAAAATATGGGTTGGGGTGGAGGTTGGTTAATGATAAAAATAATGTTTTTTTTGTTTTTTTGTTAAAAAGTATATCATCGTCATCTTCATATATTATTAATAAGTCATAATAAAGTTCGTTATCAGGTTTTGATTATCCTTTAAACGGATTTTTTTGAAAAATACGTAAAACTTTTTGATTACGTTTTTTTTGGGATTTGTTCAAATTAATTTAAAAACATCTTATAAAAAACAGTTTATGGTTATTATTAAAAACAAAAATACTAATAATTATTCATGGTTGAAATGGATTTAAAGACTATATAAAATTTTAAGTGAACAAAAAAAAACTGGTTTTTGTGATTAAAATTTTATCATTTTTATGGAGTTCGTCTTTCATTTAATTATTAAAATTGGTTCAATAACGTTTTGTTGTTGTTTTTAACATAAAAATGATATTTAATGATAAGAACGTATTTTCATAACTGAACTGTACTTTTATGTAAAAATGATTTGTTTTATTATTATTAAAAATGGTGGTGATGATTAAATTAAATTATAAAATATCTATTGCTTACGATTTCCATATGAACCACCATCTCTTCCGCCACTACCACCTCCACCACGTTGATATCCTCCATCTCTGGGTTTATCATAACCACCCCCTTGATTGGAATTAAAACTATCAAAATTATTTCCTCCGCCACTACTACCATAACCTAAATGTAAATGAATTTACATTAAAGAAAATGAAAAAAAAAAACCTTAGTTTATCTTATTAAAATAACAACAATTTAGGGAATTAAATAAAGGTTTTAGTTCCATGATTACAAATAGATAACAAAAATCACCTAAACTACGGTTTGTTGTTAAGAAAGGTCTTATTTAAGGATGCCACATTTAGTAAAATAAACAATGGTTTTAAAAAAACAAAATTATAATTCAATTATAAAAATATTCCATTGATAAATAAAATCAAATTAAAGAAAACTGCATTATAAACCAATTATTATAATAGCAATAACCCCCCCCCCCCCCACCACCCCGCCGCGAAAGTTAAATGTAATGGGACGCGTGTCGTCAAAATGCCGCCGAAATTCATCATCATGTTTATTATCATTTCAACAAATAGATAATTTACAAAAGATATATATGTAACATTAAAAAAAAAGGGAAAACCCCATTACCTTGTCCATCGTTATTATAACTCGTTGCACCTGGATAATTTGATTGAGATTGAGGATTATTGTTAAAACTTGGAGGTGGTATTGAAAAATTTGGTGCATTATATGCGGCATTGCCACCAACGCCGCTTCCACCACCACCGCCACCACTACCATAATTTGCAAATTCTAAAATTAAAAAAAAAAAAAAAAATGTTTTATATGCAATTTTTTTTTATATGGAAAATAATAACATTATAATTTGTATTTTTACTTACGTTCTGTCATTATTACAAAATTAATTTTTTAACTTATATTATTTTATTGTTAATTATTTTTTAATATCTAAATTTGTATTTTAAAATGTAATTAAAAAAAAACAAAAAATTATAAGCACATTTTATTTTATTTTCTAATGATTTTAGTAAGCGCACTCAAAAAAAAAAAAATTTAAAGACCCACACACCAAGAAAAAAGAAATGCATATGAAAAAGTTTTTTTTTTCCAAAATGGCGTTATGATGGCAGCTCTACTAGAAAAAAATATTTAATTTTTATTTATTTTTACATTGTTGGTAATTCTGCAGCGTTTAATGTTACCAGATTTAAATGAGCAAATTAACAAATTTGTTTTGGTTGATTGTTTTTTTATTTAAATTGATTTCAAATTAATTTTATTTGTAATAAGGAATATATTAATTTGTTTTTATTTTAAAATAATTAATGTTTATAAATAAATTAAAAATCTATTAAAATTAACTAGTTATTATTATTTTTTTAAATCGAAAAGAATTATTATGAATGTTTTGGCAAATATTGAATTTGATTTCTGTGTTGTTCAAAAAAAAAAAAAAGACAGAAGAAATACATTAAAAAAAAAAGTATAAACAAATTGTTTATTTTGCAAAATTAATAATGTAAATAAATAAAAAAAGACAAATAATCATTTGAATTTATATTTTAATAACGAATAAGAGTAAGACAAAACTTAATTCGAAATATAAATAGCAAAAAAACAAAAAAAAAAAGTTGTTGTCATAAAAAAAAGCTGCAAAAAGAAAAAAAAATCATCAAACAAGAACAAGTTTTTTTTTTCTGGTTAATTTTTTGTGATTTTCTTTTCTGTGTGTAAATTTTATTTATATTTTATTTATTATTATATGTTTATTGTTTTTTTTTTTTAACAAATGTATTAACAAAATATATATTCAATTAATAATTAACGGTTATAATTAAAGTTAAAAGAATAATTTAAAAGAAACCAATAAAACAAAATATGTCTTCACTACGATATACTCATGCAATTGTTTGTCGGTAAGTTTATTATATTGTTCCGGGAAATGGTTCATTATATATGCGATTTTGGGGGACTGCCTGCAAAATAATATAATATTGTTTCTATTTTAACCACCAGCAAAATATCGCACAGCAATAATAAAAATAATTTTTAATTAAATTAAATAAAGTAACACACCTAAAATTTTATATACAATAAAAAAAAAAAAAATTGTATCATCTAATTTACATAATTTTTAATTAATTTAACTGTGGTCTGTATAAACTATATATGTGTGATGATGGTTTGTTTTTTTTTTAAATGAAGTAATGAATGATTTTAAAATAGTGCATATATTTTTTTTTGTATGTGGGATTTTATCATCGTTATTTATATATTTATATATAATAAATTATTATTATTTTAAATTATAAAATACACATAAAATTATATCATATAAATAATGTCGTAAACTCATCCTATAGACATAAATTTATTAAAATCGATAATATCCAACATATAAAAGATCATAATATGTTATATGATGATGCTCGATTAATAGTGTTATTAGGTCATCTATAAATTTGATATGTATGTTGTATTATGTTTAATTCGTTTTTATATATTTATATTATAGATTACCTTTGTCGTTACGTACAAGAGGTGAAATTGATTTAGAAGAAGCCAAGAGACAACATGAAAAATATGTTGGGTATGTGATAAGATTCATTTTATTAATTATAGTCTTTGGAATATACGTTACTAAATATTAGATATTTTTTGTTTGGTTTTATCTAATTCAGATTATTACGAGAATTGAGCTTAGATGTTATTGAATTGCCACCGGATGAAGATTTACCAGAATGTGCATTTGTTGAAGATACAGCTGTTATATGTAATGGGATTGCATTAATAACAAGACCAGGTGCATCACATCGAGCTAATGAAGTAAGATATATCATTTTATTGGATTTTACCAAGAATAGAAAAAAAAACGCAATCATTTTTGTATCAGGGAGTTTTTTTTTCTTTGATATCATCCCAATACAAATCTAAATGTGTTTTTGATGGGGGACGTTTAAGTTAAATATATTTTATCTAGAATGGATTATGCATAATTGCCCTGAATCTTTTCTAAGATTAGAGTATATTTTTTTTTAACGTATATTAATAAAATATTGTTTATGCAGGTTGCAATTATCAAAACGGTTCTAAAACGAGAATTAGATATACCAATAATGGAAATGGCCGATGCAAATGCACGTTTAGATGGTGGTGATGTTCTATTTACAGGTAATCATTTTGCATAATTCACATATATTGAATTCATCATGTTATATAATATCATAATATATTATTAATTCCGTTTTCTATATATTTTTAAAAATAAGGTAAAGAATTTTTTATTGGTTTGTCTCAATGGACAAATGAAGCGGGTGCCAAAGCTGTTGCTGCAGCATTTCCAGATTATCCATGTGTTCCAATAAAAGTAAATATTACAATAAAAGAATCGAGAAAACAAAAAACGCTTTTAATTTCAATAATTCATATTTTTTTAATATTGTTTTTCTCTATAAAAAAACTTAATTCATTTAAATGTTTATTAGAATATACATTTTTTATTTAATTTAATTTACTAAAAAAAAGAATAATAAGTGTGTTAGTTAACTTTATCATAAATCATTTGAATATTTCTTTTATAACTATTTTTGGATTCATTTTCGATTCAATGGAAGTAGTGGTTATTTTTTTTTTTTAGTTTAACAAACATCTGACATCAATCATCTCATCTGTACAAAACAAAACAAAAACAATTTTATTGTAATTATTTTCTATTTTAAATTATAATTTCCTATATACAGGTAGAAAATAATAGAAATACTTCCAAAGAACTAATAAGTTTGGAATTAGTAAAAGGAGTGATTCAGGTCTTTTAAAATATACGATATATAGAAAAAAAAATTCATTAATTGAATAATAAATAAATAAATATAAAAAACTGCTTTGCTTTTTGTTTGTTCTCAAAATACAATCGTGTTAAAAGCAATCATATAAATAATTCTAAATTAAATATATGCAAGAAAAATAATTGCCGTGTTAATTTATTTAGTATATAGAAAGCACAAATATAATTAATTAATTTTTCTTTATTCACGCCATCATTAATTCTTTTTAATTATATAATAAGCTTTTAAGAGTTATTATAATTAAAAATAATATAATTTATTTTTTTCTGAGACCGTGACGATAATAAACTAGAGATAGAACATAGAAATATATAGAAATTTATTTTAGGTTTATAGAATAAATATAATGCTAAAAGAAATATTCTATAGATTTAATTAATAATATTAAAGAATTTATAATGAAATTATTATATTTTTTTTATTTTACTTTCCTTATAGGTAACCGAACATCATCATTTAAAATACTATATATCATTGGCTGGTCCAGATCTTTTATGTGTTAGTAGTTCACGTGAATCACAAGAAATATTACGTAGAATAGAACGTGAAGCAACTTATTCGTATCAGACATTAACATTATCCGAAGAAATTGCAGCCAATGTATTGTATATTAATGGAACGCTTGTACATCGTTCAATGATGGAAATTCCCGTTTCAAATCAGGTATAAAATTTTGTCAAAATCAGAAATAATAATTTGATTTGATTTGATCAATTAAAAATTCACTTATTTGTATGCTTAAAATGTTTAGGTATTATCGGAAAAAATTGACATTCCACGACAAAGTTTAAGTTGGTCTGAATTAGGTAAATTTTCAACTGGTTTAACGTCATGCTGTTTACTTCTAAAACGTTCCAAATATACATATTAGATAGATTTTTTTTTAGAATTTATTTAATTTTAATTTTTCAATTTAAACTGGCATAATTTAAAAGGGCGTAATCCGTAACGCACGTGCATACATTTTTATAAACATATAGACTTTTTTTTTTTTAATTCTTTTTAAACTATAACAAAATGAAACAAAAATCAATTCAATTAATTATAATATAATTCAAAAATACATTTAAAAAAGAATTAATTTTTTAAATAGTTCAAAAATTAATATCTTCTTTTGTATACATTAAAATAATATATACAGCGGAATTAATAATTTAAAAATGATATTCAAAATTATAAAAATTATATAATACTTTAAAATATAATACTGCGTGTTACATACATACAAATTATTATAATATTAACAAAACAAAATAAGTAAAAAAAAAAGTATTCTATCTCTTAAAAAAAAAAACATTCTCGAATAATATAAATATTTATTTTTTTAGCAATTTTTTATTTTTTATTACTTTTATTTAATTTAATTTTTATTTATTTTAAATTTATAAGTTAATACAAAATATATATATATATATATATATATTTATTAAAAATTATTATATTATATAATAACTAAACAAAAATATTTTTGTGTGGGCTGCAAAACTGCCAAATTTTCCAAATTTTGCATTGCATTTAAAATATAAAGAGTTGTGTGTGTTTTTTTTTTCTATTTAAAATTAATAATTTAAGCATTTAATTGTGCATTTATTTATAAAATTAAATAGAATTATTTTTATTATTTTTTTTGTTTTTAATATTAACAAATATTTATATAAAACAAAAAAATATGATGTCTTCTTTACATGAAATTAATTTTTATTTTGTATTTTACAAATGTGCAGCAGCTTTTTTTTTTTACATAAAAAATACACAATTAATTTTAAGAAATGAAAATAAAAAAAAACTGCTTATTAAATAATAATAATAATAATACTAATAATAATAAATGTGTGTGTTAGCTTGTCATTTTTTTTAAATGAATATATTATTATAAAAATAAATTGATATGAAATTAAAAAATCATTTATATTATAAAATTTTCAATGAATTTATAGATAAAAAAAAACATAACATAAATTTGGAATGGAATTTGGAATGGGTTACATTCTAATAAGAAAAAATCTCCCTCATTATGAGCAATAAAATATTGAACGTTCATTTAGTTCTTGAACAATTCTAACATTTGATAGGATTTCATCACCATTATCATTTTCAAGTTCACGATAAGCTTGTAACTATATAAAAATTAAATTATAAAAATTAATTAATTAAATATAAATGAAATGAAATATTATTTTTGTACTTCATTTTTTGTAATTCCCACATAATAATCAGATACTATCCATGTAACAGTTTCATAATATGGTGAAGTTGTTAAACTTCCTTCGTATGTAAAATAATTTTTTAAAATACTTGTATCATTACCAAATAAACAACTTAAAGAAATTGATTGCATTGGCAATAGTAAAGAGGAATCTGCACTAGCTATCATATTTATATACGTTGGAAGATAATTTGTTATTGAATCCAATTGTAACTGTAAATATATTGGAGGTTTTTTTTTTGTATTATTTTTCAATATATTACAGGATTATATTAAATAGAATACCGCAGCTATCAATCCTAAAACAACTAAACCATTATCTTTACTACGTGCCTGTTTAAATCCATCATAATGTGTATTATAAAATACTAAATGATATTCAGCAGAAAATCGTCGATTGTTTATCGAATGTTCAGAACCTTTTCTAAAAACGAAAAAAAACGTTATAAATATTATAATATTACAAAAACAAACGCATTAATTAATTAAAAAAAAAACCAATACCCTAATTGTCCCCAATGTACATGTAAATCACAAAATTCATATGTATTATTATTAATTTTAATTAATGGAATTTCTTTATGCCATTTAAATAGAAATTTTACTGTTATAAAGAATTATAAAACATTTGGAATATTCAATCACTCTATAATTTAATAAATAAATACCCAATAATCATTCATATACACATACCCGTATGACCATCATTATGTAATGTAACACTTTCTGGTTCAGCGTTAAAATTTAAAATGCTAACATTACATTGTTCGCGAGGATTTCGTATTACCTGATCCATTGGAATATTAATGGGACTTTGTCGACCACCATCACCCGTCCAAATTACATAAAATTTATCAAATAAAAATTTTTCACCTTTTGTTAAATTGATATCGGTTGAATTGATTGCCGCCGCATCATTAATTATTTCATTTAAAATTGAATTAAGAATTAATTTATTACAATTATATTCTATAAAAAAAAAAGAGTATTTTAAACAAACCGCATTTTAGTTCTTTTTTTAATAATTTCTTCCTAAACAAAATAAAGAAAAAGAAAATTAAATAACATACCATTTAAAATTAAAAAAAATATATATATTATTAATGATAAATAAATATATTTCATATTTATTTGTTCAATAATAAAAATCGCACTTAAAATATTACATATATTTAAAAATGTATTAAAAAAAACAATAGAATTTTAAAACATATATTTTGAAAATGCCATTTAAATTTTTTGCATTTTTTTTTTAATTTTTTTTTTATAATTAAGCGATTAAAATCAATTTTTTATAGCAAATGTTACTGGAGCGGTATTTTTTTTTTATTGATATATTGTGATTTTACTACTTTGATTAGGAAACATTTAATTTTTTTTTCTTGTGCCACAATAATATGGCAGTATTAATTTTAATTAATGGATATAATAAACGATGAAGAAATGCGGTTCAATCTAATTATAATTTTTATTGTTAAATGTTTGTGTTGTCTGCTTTGGTTTTTAATGTCATGATCGCAATTATTAAACGGAATGGACTTGGAACGAAAAATTGGATAATTTTCTAAAGGAAATTTTATGGATATACTTTCCTAAAAGGAAATTCGCTGTATAACTTTCAAAAGGAAATTCGCTGTATAACTTTCCAGAGGAAATTCTGCATAATTTATCCTGTTTCCCAATGTTTATAATTTTCTAAAGGAAATTTTATGGATATACTTTCCTAAACGAAATTCTGTATAATTACAACTATAATAGATATAGAGTATCATTTAGTAAATCAATTTACCAATTTAATTATAGATCATCTATCTATCGCGTACTAATAAATATCATTTAACATATATCATAATTAAGCATTCAAATTTTTACAATCTAATAGTATTTTAACCTCTCCGGATATGTACAATAATAATATAATTAATACTAAATCTATTATATATAATTAACATACATCAAATGAAGATGAAAATTATATATAAAATAAAATGATATAATATTGCATTGATCTTGACATTGACATATTATATCATTTATTATTGGCTTAACAATAATGCACGATATCTGCATATGCTTTCATTGATTAAGTTTTTTTTTAATATAGTAGAAAATGCGCGAAATGAAAAATCTTATCAAAATATATGCAGTTATATAAAACAATAATAATAATTACGCATTTTTAATTAATTTTTGAATTATTACATATATATATATAGATATGGATACTATATCTATAATAATAAAATATATATTGTAATAATTTTTTTAATTTTACTATGTCAAGCATCATATCATGAACTTAATTATATTATAATTCATAGTACTGTTGTAGTGCTGTATGCATATGTGTAAATTAAATACAATTATTTGTTCGACTTGGCAACTAGCCATAAAAGTAATTACTCGGCCAAAATTTATTTATTGTCTATATATTTTTTTCTATTATATATATTCTATATATCGGATTGTAACCGCAAATTGTTATTATATTTATAAATATATAGTATATATAAATATAATTAGATAATAACATATGAATTTGTATAATAATATAATGTATATTGTGTTAAAGTAAAATCGTTTCGTCTGTCGCTGCGGTTGTATAAAATCTAAAATAAGTAAAAAAAAAAACTATATGCTTCTGTTATTTATATATGGTTATATACAAATTGAAAATTTCTATTATATAATTTAAAAATAAATTAACCTTTACATTATAAGTTTGTATATATTTATAAATTTTTTAAAACAGAATATCGCACTTTCATCCTTTTAATAGTTATCTAATTTTTTTACTATTCGATTTGATTCTATTACACTTTTGTTGGAATTTAATTCAAGAAAATATTGAAAATTAAACTTTGCTTATTCAAATTATTATCGTTATGATTTTGTGTTTTTAATCTGGGATGTGTATTGATTATATCTCTAGATGTTATGGGGTCTTTTATGTCTATAAATCTTTGTTGAACTATCCCTAAATATACAAACATTACTTTACTCTTCATATTATTATTAATTTGAAACATTTATATGATGCGAGACATTCTGTATTATTATTATTATTATTATTTTATAATCTTTATAATTATAATAATATAAATGTATTTGTATATTGATTTTTAGTGTTTTTGTGTTATATATTTTGTAAATAAAATGACATACAAACAAAATATACTCTATATGCTGATTAAAATTTTCTAAAGCTTCATCACATATTATAATATATATATTATTATAAATAGGTGTACATATAAAATTAGATAACACTGACATTGACTTAAATATAAAATATGTTGTTCTTATCAATAAAACTCGTATATATATTTTAAATAGATACGGCGATGCGATATATATACGTTTTATTATTTAACATATATTATTTTGATTCTTTCGTTATCGTTATATAAAGAAATAAATATAAAAATGTCTATCATCTATATATTGTACCTTTAAATTTTCAAAACATTCCTTCTATTATAATTATATTAAATTATTGTCTATATATAAATTTAAGGAAATATTTAACAAAATACAACTTTTTAAATTACCTTTTATATTCCAATTTTATTCAGTTTTCATTAACATAACGAAAAAAGGGCAGTTTTGATTTAATGTCGTTGTTTGCCAAAAAATGTATAAAACTTGACAGACAAGTCAAATGTATATGGGAAAATCGTCTGTTTGCAAATATGAAAATGTCACCCAAAAATGCATTTATGAAAGCGATCATATTATTAAAAATGTCCTGATTTACACTGCTATACCAATTTTTATCTGAGGTTTCTATGAAACGATAGTTTTTTACGATCTTTATACATTATTTATTGTATATATATGGATTATGTAGGTAGACGATTCCTGATTCAATATAGAAATATAGGTTTTATAGACATAAAATTGAGTAACTAAAAAAAATAAGACAATTTTACCTTAAGATTTGCTGTATCTTTGTATGTTTTTTTAATTTTTTGTGATCGTTGATTATTTCCAAACATTTTGTTATTAATACGCAATTATATATATATGTAGAAAAATATCCTTTTATGTAATTTATTAATTGCTATATCTCCAACCATATGAATTATTCTGAATAAAACATTAATATTCAGATCATCCCATTATTATTTTATTCTTCCTAATAATATATTTTTTTTCACCGCAACCGCCACCTGATGAATTCGGCAAAATTTATTAATCCTATAAAATATTGAAATCCTGTGAGGAAAAAAACAAACAAAATCTTATACCTGTGTTGTTGTTGTTAATTATATATAAATGATCATCAAAAAACAATAAAATATCATTAACAATCCACCGAAGTTCATGGTTTTTATATCTATTTTTAATTATATTTATATATAAAAAATGCATTACATCACATATAATATAGAAGCGAAATTCTTGTAAAAACAAAAAAAAACTGCAAAATCAAAATAACAAATAAAATATAAAAAGAATTTCCTGTTACATTTTTTTCTATATACTGCAAGATGAATGATGATGATGCAGAGTGCAGCATCAATGAAAATTCTTTCTTTTTATTTTTATTTTTCCTTATATTACAACTACGTAATGAATTTTTCATATAGAAATCTAGTATATAGAGAAGAAAAACCAAACGACAAACGCTGTTTGTCAATTCAGCGACCTTCAAAAACATTTTTATATTTTCTTTTGTATATATAGTTTGGTTTTCCTCTTTACCTCTCTATGTCGCTTTTCATTTTCGCCTGTATATATTTCTCAACACGAATTATTTTTATTAGTACAAACGCACACACACTATCACAATGCACTCTCAAAAACGTACAAATTCATTGTCGAACAGACGAAACGGAAAACATACTCAACGACGAATTCCCACCGACAGCCATTCGTAAGCAATCGAGTTTTTTTTTTTGTTATAATAATGACGTCAAGAGAAGGTCAATTGTTCGATGGTTCGCATTGCGCATATACTCAAAATTTAAATAAAATCTACTGTACCAGCAATTTTACAGAACAAATTCAATTGATCACTTTTCGTACCGCGGTCGTACAATAGAAACATACGCGACCTATTCCCAAGAAAAATAAAAAAAAAAAAAAAATAAAAAGTTAAAAAAAAAAAGGCATTCACAGCCCTTCTTCACTACCACATCATATTAGTTATTTTAAACTACCCCAAATAATACAGGTATATATATATATATATTAATAAATTTTATATAGATTATTAATTAGTTAGAAAATAATATAATTAAAAACAGTTTTAATATTGGTTACATTGATATTATAAAGTGGTTTTTGTTAATAAAAAAAAAAAAAAAAAAAATTTGCATCAATCCAAGACATACGTAATCAGTGAAAAAAAAAATTTGTACGGGTTTTTTTTTTTTCAATAAAATTGTATATAAAAGTTTTTTTTCAATTGAAATTGTGATTTTTAATTAAGTAATTAGAATTGTAGAGACAAAAGAAAAGGTTAATTTGTATAAAAATTCAATGAAATCAATAAATTATTACATACGAAAAAAATTAAAGGATAAAACAAGTTATATAACCACGTTGTCAGAAAAACTAAAAAAAAAAAAATATATAATATGTCAGAGGGGAATAGAGCTATTACTACCGCTTTTATATATAATATGTCAGAGGGGAATAGAGCTATTACTACCGCTTTTGGGTAGCATCATCGTGGATCATTTTTTTTTTTAATTGATGAATAATTAATGAAATTGTGTGAATATAATGAAAATATGAAGTAATTTTTTATATTTTGTGTAGCGTTTTTATTGCCAATTACTTTCTTCTGTTTTTTTTTTGTTTTAAAATCCATTTTTTTAACCATGTGATAATGAAAATCTATTTGTATTTTTATATAATTAAAAAAAAAAAAATTAGTATTCTTTTTATCTGGTTTTTCGTCGTCGTAAATGAAAAAAAAAACTGATAAAAATATATTTAATTTGTCTGCGATTTTTTGTTGTTGTTGTTGTTGTTTTGCAATGATATATTAATTTTCCAAGGAAAACAGAGTTTAAAAAAAAATTAAAAATTATATAATTGTTTATGAACTCATTTTTCATATATAATAAATAATTTTTTTTTTTTGCTTTTATTTATATATATAATAAGGAGAATGTGAATAAGATAAATGGGTAAAAGAACGCCCGTCCGTGGTTTGATAAAATAAACTACACGTGCAACAACACAAAATGGCGTTTTCAATGAAAAAAATTGCAAATTTCTCAGAATTAACATTTCAATTCCAATAGAAATTTGAATATTTTCCCTCTGCTTCACATTTTTTCCAAGAAAGTGTTTTTTAAAATGGTTACGTAAATGGTGGGACAATTTTTTTTATATTGCTTATGAAAAATTCTTTACAGTAGCCAAACAAAAAAAAAACTATTCCCATTATAACATAACTCAACTGTACCCAAAAAAAAAACGATGAACATGCGTGATTACTTGTTTTTATTACAAAAACAAATCCATAGATGAAAGAAAAATGGCAATAAAAATTTGTTACATAAAATACCTTTGAAGAAAAAAAAAAATTTTAATTGATGCGGTGAAAATACATTCATATATTTATCATTTTTTTTTATTGTACGTACATCTATAAATTTTTGGTTGAGTGTATTTGTTGCCATGTGACTCCCCAAAAAAAAAAATATAATTCTTTTTTCAATACGTAAATGTCGTCATTAATCTATGCATACATTTTAAAATTAAATAAAAAAAAAGAAAAAAGAGCGTTCTTTTTTTTACCATGCTTAAAAAATTCGGGGATCTTATATGCATGCGCATTGGTGTGTGTGTGTTTATGGAAATTTATAAAAATTCAAAAGTAAATTACCAAATTTTCAGGAAATTATTATTATAAATAAATTGATTAATATTTCAATTTAATACATATTAAATTTATTTGATGGTAAAGTGGCGCTATAATAATGTTTTATTTTTATTTTTTTCTATTAATATTTCTGTTTGGCTCGTGGTGAAAATTAAACATTATTTTTCTATGATCATATGGTATTTTTTGAGATAAATTATTACACACATGCACACAAATGCACACGTGCTTAAATAAATTTATGTATATAAAAAATAAAAAATATTAAGAGAAAAAATCATTCGAATATCTATACTTCGAAAAACAAAAAAAAATCCTAAGAAAAATATTGAAGGGGAATTGAATTTTCATTTCATTCAGTTCAGTTGTTAGTAGAATATCTGTAAAGTTATTTAATAGGTGTAATTTTTTTTTTCTTTTATATTAATATATAATAAGTGATAATTAAACCAAGTTAATATAGTTATTTATTTGTTTAGTAAATCTTTTTTAAGGTAAAATTCACTATATATGTATATAAATTTTGAGATAGAGATAATTAAATTAGACAAATAATATTGTTTGTGGTTGATGGAAAAAAAAAATATTATAAATTACATAATAAATTGATGGTTGAAAAAAAAAATCATCCATTTTTTTCTTTAAGTTTTATACAAAATCTCTTACCATTACATTAAAAACGGAAACGGATCTTCAAATTAACACAAAACAATTTCTAATAATAATTAGAATATAATTACAATAAAAAATTTCCCTGTTACTTATCCTATAAGTCAGAGATTTTTCATTCAAGAATTTGCAAAAAAAACTACTCCCCACAATAAATCTAATATGATAATTTTCAATCATATGATTTTATTTTTTTTTTTGATACTTATTTTTAGACGAATTTGTTTTGTATTTCACGGTCATTGTTAATGAAACAAATTAAAAAAAAAAAAAACAAAAATCGGTTTATTTTTGTAACTCAAAGAAAGTAGTAATACTTTTTTCACATTGAAGTTACAT